>KE505887.1:151198-164116 GCA_000441515.1 Elaeis oleifera | reverse complement strand
GTTATTTTATAACTAAATAATAAAAATAAAATATACTTCTAAGAGAGATTTTTATGCTCATCCACATCTTTTTTTTCGTCAAATCTTTCCATACATTATATGTCTCATTAAGTCATTGCTTCCATCTATAAGATCTTCTAGAATCTCTCTCTTCTTTAAAATCTCATGCACCATCTGTTCTATTTATGAGGTCTTTCTTGAATCTCTTTCTTCTCTTTCAAATTTTTTTTTTAAGATTTTTGCATCTAAAAGTTCTATTAACTATGTATCGTTTATCTAAAGATGTGTATTAGGATGTTTGATGAATATTTTAATAGGTATGTATCAATTAACCATATGCTGTACTGCTGAATATTAAGTTCGATAAATTATGTATCAATTTATTTGTAAATATATATTGTATCGTTGCTGGATATGTATCAAAAAAACTTACAATGTATATCAATAAGTCAAATGTGTATCATTTGATCATATACTGTTTATTGACGAGTGTTATGTTCTGAAAATTATGTATCTCTTTATTTAGAAATGTGTATTGAGATATTGGATGAATATTTTGTTAGATGTTTATAACTGGTCATATACTATGTATTGATGAATATTAAGTTTGGTAAATTATGTATCAATTTAGATGTATGTATGTATTGGATCGTTACTGGGTGCATATAAAAAACTTGTAGTATGTGCCATCTAGCTTTATACTATATATTAATGAATTCTATATTCTACAAACTGTATATCGATTTATTTATAGATGTGCATTGGTTTATTTGATTATTAATTTATTTAGTATGTATGATATGGTCATATAGTATATATCGTTAAAAGGTATGTACTAAAATAAGGAATAAAAGAATGCCTTAATTATAAGACTAATAATTTCATTAGTAGAGAAATATGACAAACTATGAAGTTTGTACCGTATGATTTTTGTTCGTCTACTCCATGTTAAAGCATCAAGCATCACTTTTCATGACCTAAGAAATCCCTACCATACATCCTCTTCGATGACTCGATCTTTTTATTTTATATTTTTTATTATTTTTTATATAACATGATTGTTATTATCCACTATTGGTGCGAGATTTCTTAAGATGTCGGGATGCTGGAGTGGATGGTGAGATGGAGTCTCCCGAGATGTGACTTGCAAAAAATTCTGATCGGAGGTTGCTCCGATGGGGATCCTCTGACACTCAAGTCGAAACTCTCATTCAACAGATAGAGGAGCATGAGAGATAGAATAATGACGTATCTTTTTTAGAGTTCTCTTTAGGCCTCCTTTTATGGACGGAGGTGGTTGCTTTAGTTGGTAAGTTGGTTAGTACGATTTTGTCCGGTTAAAGCACAGTTTGTATGTAGTGGTAGAACTATCGTTCGAGATTCTTGGGATGTGATGGTTGTGATTACCTTATCAATTTTGCGACCGTTGTCACCTGGTTGGTGTTAAATTTCGAATTGGTGTGCCAACTGATGTCAGTGAATCGAGGACATTGAGGACAGGTCGGTCACAATCAGGAGTTAGATGCCCCATGCTACTTCCAGATGAGAAAGTTTGGAACTGGAGGTCCACTCGACAGGAGGAGGTTGGCCATCCAGATGTGATCGGTTGACGGTCATCTTCTGATTGGGTTAAGCTGGTCATTCGAACGTATTATTGATTCATCAACCTAGTCTACAGGAGTCGGTCGTCGAGGAGATATCGATAGTTATGTGTGAGAATTATCGAACGATAGTCGGCAAGTCTTCATCGGTCCAGGATGTTGATTGAATGAATGTCGAAAATTAGTCGGCGATAGAGTGACAGTGATTACGATCGATTAGGGGTCAGCGAAGAGCTTAATAGGTGAGCTTATTGGATTTGGATATTCTGAGCTCTGAGTTCTTTATATCATCGGTCTGTATAAAATTTTTCAACATCCACCATTTAGATTTGAACATAAGACATCCCAATCGGAGAGAGAGGTGCCTACCAACAGAGCTACCTTCACGTTTCTCATTCGTAAGAATCTTTCTTTCATGTGCGTTGCGTTCTCTAAGTTTTAGTGGAGAAATTTAACATTTTAACAATTAGTTGGTCGTTTGACTGCCATTTGGTGATTAATCTTTTCTCCGTCTCATGAAAGTACTTCCTTTCATATCCATTGCATTGTCAAAATATTAATAGAGAAATTTAACAATCAGTCAGTTGTTTACTGTCGTTTAATGATTAATCATTGCATAATAGGCTCTATATATAACTCCTTTCCATGCATTTAGACCCAATTTTCAGACATGGTTTGGCCTGTAGGAACATAAAATGGGCAGAAAAGGAAGAGCGAACAATGCTGTAGTGATTATCATATAAATTTGGATATGATAAAATTCCGGACACCCCGACCGTGCAAAGGACAATCAGCACCCAGATCCATTAAACCTCCAACCGCGCCTGATGCGTCCTCGTGTTATTTCTGTCTAATGTTACCAATGAAGTCGTCCTTCTTCACTTCTTTGATTTGCTGCCTCTATCGTTGCATTCTCCCGCTGCGAATGAGAAAGTGCATTGTTTTATCTCCTTTCCTAATCTTCCTCCTTTCAACTATTCGAGGTGCATGGTTGCAACACTACAAGCACAAATTCTCTTTTTCATTTCAAAAGCTGCGACCGAGAGATGGTAGCGACATTAACATAAACCTTGGCTCCTTATACTGTTCCATGTACCGGTTATTGATTGCCATTAAGAATGGATGCCATGGTAGGAGCAGTACCTGCCTCAGCCCTTGTGAAATTGGTGACTGAGAAGTTGGGTTCTAGGTTTAGGGTAGGGCGGCTAAAGCGCACATAGTCCATTATTAATTCGTACCCATCCCGCAATTAAGAATCATGTACTCATATCCATTCTGAATCTATCTTCAGATAGGATGTACAAAATTAGAATAGGTTGGAACACGTTAAAGCAAATAAAATTATAAAAATTATTTTTCATACAAATTTTAAAAATAAAAAAAATAAATCTCAATACTTTATATAATATTATTATTGCTGACCCTTGTGTTGATGATATAGGATGTTTTTGCGGATCTTCAAGCTTAAAGAGCTTGCTAGATTAACTCTGATTGGGCCCCACAATACTTAAATTAGAGGAGATTTTCGTAGAAAGTGAAAAAAAATAAGAAAGAATCAGAGAGATAGTATAATTCTAATTAGGATGTAGCTACTATTGAGGGATTGATTCAATTACATTCCGTGGAGGGTCTCCGAGTTTGTTCATAGCCTCAAGATTTCGAATCTTCTGCTACTTTTATCTCAATAGTTTAGAATCATGTTGTTATTGTCTGGGATTGCACTATAACCATTTGAAGATATGGTGTAACCACTGGATGCTATTATGGTAATCTTATTTTGGATTGACAGAGGGAATGTCCTCCTGCCCAAGATAAGAAGACCAGCTATTGAGGCGAGAGGGTTCAGATCTGCTTGGAGTGGACATCAACTTAAAGAATATTTATCTAAGTTGCAGTGCTTCTCATTGATCTCAAAGGTCTTTTGGTCTACTCATTCTACTTCCCAATGTGACCAAGGTGGACTTGGTCCGATCATGCGGGACACCCCATCAGTTTTGAGTTGACTAATCCTATCGCACCATGTCATTAGGTTCATTTCCACCAAATAAACATTAAACAAAACAAGAGCTTAAGATATAGAACATAAGGAACCACAAGTTTAATAATAATATAAACAACAAATAAACATATCATTTTTAGGAAGTCAATGCCCCTTTAAACTAAGAAAAGTAATCCACTAAAAATAAAAAATAAAGCATCTAACTTATAGCCTTTCATATAATCAATCACAATACTTTTTCTCCATTACTATCATAATCATCAAGATTTATATAAACTAATCGGTTTGGGATGACATTACCATTATCTGCACCTGTTCTAGACTCATTGCAGGTTTTAGAATGAAGATTCATCTAGGTAAGAGTGCATGGCATTATAATGGTGTTTCCATTTTGGATGCAGATCCTCTACGGTACTCACGATGTACCATATCATGCGGTGCATCACATGCACTATCTATCGCGTGATGCACCATCTATCGCACGATGGATAGTTGCATCAGCCACGCACGACATGCATCAAATGGCTCGTATTTATGTGCGGCCACACGTGATGCACAGAGGATCTGGGCTCTTCCATTTTCAAACCTGGATGTTTTTTTTCAAATGAGATCTGGTTATTCCAAATCAATGATGTGCCCTTCATGTTGGTATGGTCTCTCCTCATATGGGACCCATCGACAAATAAAGGAGTTGAAGAGTCCGTCAAGGACTCTAACATCCTTTTCGAAAAAAGTCAGGATGGCGTGTGGTAACTCATGAGGCACGGAATCTTTGATGCATAGAAATGAGTCTGTAAAGAACTCTAGTTTTTATCTTATAAAAGCAAGGGGCATGTGGACGTGAAAAGGTGAACAGAACACCAATAAAAAAGAGAGGATGTCATAAGCCACCCAAAGGAGATAGGGAGAGAGAGAAGAAGAGAAGCTTGGAGGGTGCTTTATTCAAGTAAAGAAGATCAGAGAATGTTGATTAGAGGAGTTCACTCAATCTTGGATTAGAGTTATTTTATCAAGGAGAGTTCTTTTGGAGGTTTGTTTAATCTTGAATTTCTTCTTTCTTGTATTAGAAGTAGTGTTTCTGGTATGATGTCAAGAAATTTTTTTTATACTCTAAACTATTATTATAGTTGAAGCTCCTTCTTACTTTGGTCCTTGTGCGGACGTAGGCTTCAATCGAACTACAAAAAATTCTGATGTTTTTGTGATTGCTGTGATTTCTTTGTGCCTTTGGTATTATTGTTAGCATAGTTTTTGCTTTTGCTTTATCTATTATTTTCAGTACTCAAAATCCAACAAATGGTATCAGAGCCTGGTTCCATCAAATCCAGAGTATTGAAGAAAGAGTTGAGATACTAATAGATAGAGGACTAATCTTCGTCGAGCACTATGATCAAGTTGATATCAACTAACTACTCAATTTGGAAGCCTCGTATGGAAGACATCCTTTATTGCAAAGATTTTTATGATCCAATCGAGAGAGTTATTGCTCAGTCCAATAAGATGCCAGACAGAGAATAGGAGAAACTAAATCACAAAACCATTGGGCTCATCCGATAGTGGATTGATGATAGCATCTTCCATCATGTTTCAATGGAGGTTAATGTCATAGCCTTTAGTTGAAACCGATAAGTCTATATGAGAGAAAGATGGTGCAGAATAAAGCGTTCCTAATTTATAAATTAATGAATATGAAATATAAGGAGGAAACTTTTGTGGCGGAGCATTTAAGTAACTTTCAGAATGTGGTGAACCAGCTTGCCGCAATGACGATGATGTTAGATGAGGATCTTCAGGCCCTACTATTGTTGAGTTTCTTGTCTGATAGTTGGGAGACTCTAGTGGTGTCTCTAAGCAATTCTTCACCAAAGGGTTCAATAGCCTTGGTAATGGTGAAAGATTGTATGCTCAACGAGGAGGCCAGAAGGAAGGAGCAAGGGGTCTCGAGCCACAATATGGCCCTCGTCATGGAAAGAAATGGAAGAAGTAAGCACAGGGACTCCAAATTTAACTTAGATGATGGCCATACTAAATCGCAAGGGAGATCCAAGTCCCGAAGTAGTAGATGTTATAACTACGGCAAAAGTGATCATTTTAAAAAGATTATCGATTACTGAAGAAGGAGAAGCCAAAAAATAAATCAGGTGGTGACTCCAACTCGGACAATAAGACGACAGTAGTAGTTTAGGTGGAGAGGTGCTCATTGTTTGTGGCACAACAAATGGTGGTCTTGCAGATACTATTGCTCAAGACTCTAGCTGTATGATTGATTTGGCCGCTTCACATCATGTTACAGCAAAATGAAAATTATTTTCGTCTTATCATTCCGATGACTTTGGGATGGTAAAGATGGGGATGATGGAGAATCAAAAATTATTGGCATCGGAGGTATTGTGCTGATCACGAACTTGTGATACAGGTTAGTATTGAAAAATATTCGATATGTATCAGATATCCATCGAACCTATTATTGATAAGGGTATTAGACAAAGAGGGCTACTACCGTGTGTTTGAAGATGACGAGTAGAAGCTGACCAAAAAATTACTAGTAGTAGCCAGAGGCATCAAGTAAGGCTCTCTCTACTTCATGCAAGTCAAGCTCGGTAAGGAAGAGGTGAATGCAGTAAAAGAACCTTCTACCTCAGAATTGTGGCATCGATAACTGAGATATATAAGCCAAAAGGAGATGTCAATTTTGGCCAAGAAGAATGCTCTTCCTACTAATGGTTCTAAATTGAAACATGCAAAAGCTACTTGATGTTGGGCCTCATGTGGTGCTCCTAAGGCTCAGGGGACCAAGGCAAAAGTCAAGGTCCAAAATCCATGAGGTAGTCATGGGATTTCTAGGGCTAGTTTGGACCTTAGGACGAAAGGTTGTCAGCTTTTCGGATCTTGAGGTCCAGAGATTTTGGGCCTTAAGGGGCTAACTTATATTTGGGCTAGGATTGAGTTTAATATTATGAGATTGGATCAAGTCATGGGTGTACATGGGCTTGAATGAGCGCAATCTTGTATTGAGTTAGCTAGGAGAGTTTTTGGATTGGATCACATTAATCCTGTATATAAACATACACTGTATTCGGACTCGATAAATCGAAAGAATACAAAATCATTTTCTTCCTAACCTTTTTTCTCTTCCTTCCTCTCTCTCTGATCTTCTTCACATCCTAGTAGCAAGAAACTCTAGAGTTTCTTGGCTGCTAACTTAAAAAAGAAGAAAGGAGGCGCTAGAAACTAGCGCCCTCCTTGTGCACGCCCCCCTTTTGTGTGCCCCCTCTTGGATGCCCAAGAGGAGTTTCATGCCCCATCTTTTATTTTTTGGAGGCTTTATCAAGAGTACTTTCAGATCTCAAAAGGTGGGTTTCAGATCTGATAGAAAAGGGGTTCAAATCATAGAGAGAAATCTTGCCGATAGGATTTACAAGGTTGCTGTAATTCTGAAGACTATTTTATTTTGCTTGGTTGCTGGCCTTCAAGGACATCCATGATCAGATCCTTGCTGTTTCTGATGTCCACAATCTGAAGAAGTTGCTCCAATAATTGGTATTAGAGCACGGATTGTGTGGAGAAAGAAGAAGACTCCAGAAGTTGAAGATTTTCAAAGGCTGAAATTTCAGCAAGGACCCTGTCAAGGTATTCTCAAATTTCTTGGAGTTTTGTTGTGTTTTTGGCTTGGATCCAACCATGAAAAGTAATATGAAGGTTGATTTTGAGAAGTTTGATGGGAAAAAAATTTTTCATGTGGAAAGTTCGGATAGAAGATCTTTGGTCCAAGCAGATCTGGATCAGATATTGGAAGAGAAGCCTGAAGAGATGATGGATTGTCAGTGGATGTCCCTAGAGAAGAAGGCTTGTTCTGTGATTAGAAGATGTTTGACGGATACGGCGCTCTATTCGATGTTAGAGAAGAGGATCTCAAAAGGTTTGTGGTTGAAGTTGCACACCATGTATATAGAAAAAAATATGTGCAACAAGCTGATGTTGAAGAAGAAATTATACAGCCTTCGGATGCAGGAAGACGGAGATGTCTTGGGTCACATCCAAAAATTCAATCAGGTGTGCAATGAGTTGGTGAACATCGGGGTGAAGATGGAGGAAGAAGATAAATCGTTGCTATTGCTATGCTCACTGCCCTCTTCTTATGATCCATTGATGACGATACTGCTTTATGGCAAGGAGACCCTGAAATATGAAGACATGGTCTTGGTGCTGCGGTCCAATGAACAGCGGGAGAAGTTGACCAAAGAAGGTGCTCCCCAAGAGGGCTTGGCCATGGGGGAGAGATTAGAAAGAGGAAGGAAAGAGGCAAGTCAAGGAGACGGTTAAAATCTCGAAAGAGTAGGAGCAGGAAGGAAGCTAGGTGCTACAAGTGCAACGAGATTGGCACTTCAAACGAGATTGCCCGCAGTGGAAGAACAAAAAGAGAGATAAGGAAGGATCTGATGCATTGAGTATGGTGGCTGATAGTGAGGTAGAGGATGACCTCTTGATAGTATCAGATGGTCATAGGTAAAACACAGATGTATGGACTCTGGATTTTGCCTGTTCGCATCACTACACCCCAAACAGATCTTGGCATACACCAAGACGAATGAAGGGGCGTGACACTTGGAGATGATCACCCATGTCAAGTTGCTGGTATTGCGAGTATTCGGATGAGGATATTTGAGAGATAGTGCGGACGCTCACTAATATGAAGCACATCTCTGATCTGAAGAAGAATCTCGTATCACTTAGTTACCTGGAGCGGAGCGGCTACAACTTCAGCAGTTATGTCAGAAGTCGGGTGTTGAACATCTCAAATGGAGCCATGATAGCGATGAGAGGTAGGAGGATGGAGAACAACCTCTATAGGATGGAAGGATCTGTGGTGACTGAGGAATCTGATGCAGCAGCAGCAGCGCAGGACCAGCAAGGGACTCACCGGTTGTGGCACTACCGCCTAGGCCACATGGGAGATCGTGGGATGAAGGAGCTGAGCAAGCATAATCTGATTTCAGATCTGAATGGAGGTATCTCAGAGTTATGTGAGTTATGCCAGATGAAAAAGCAGAGGAGAGTGCAGTTTGCCAGCAGTTCAGCCCGCAGTGCAGCCCTACTGGAACTAGTTCCCATTGATATGTGGGGACTAGCTCTGATTTCAGTCAGAAATGAGGTAAGATACTTCTTGACCTTCATAGATGATTTTTCGAGGAAGGTATGGGTCTACATCATAAAGACAAAATCAGAAGTCTTCACCAAATTCAAGGTGTGGAAAGCTGAGGTGGAGAAGGAGATAGGTCGGAGCTTGAAGTGTCTGCGGTCCGACAATGATGGAGAGTACACCAGCAAGGAGTTTCAAATTTTTGTGAGGAGTGTGGCATCAAAAAGTACTTCTCGATGAGAGAGACTCCTCAGCAAAATGGGATGGCCGAGAGGATGAACATAATCCTTATGGAAAAGGCACGGTGCATGAGGCTGCAGGCAGGGCTTCCTAAGGTGTTCTGGGTTGATACAGTGGATGCAGTATGTTATTTGATGAATCGATCAACTCACACTAAGTTAGATGGTGGTATTCTAAAGAAAAAATGGTCTGAAAGGAAGATTGGGCTGAGCCATCTAAGGGTGTTTGGGTGCACGATATTTGTGCATATCGATGCTGGTTAGCGGAGCAAATTGGATGTCAGGTCACAGAAGATGATGTTTTTGGGATATCCATGAGGAGTTAAGGGATACCGGCTGTGGGATCCCTGAGAGAAGAAGGTTGTCATTAGTAGGGATGTCATCTTTGATGAAATTTAGTTCTCCAAAGGTAAGATGGTATGGAAGAGCAGCAGGAGCAGCGGGAGGTCCAACAGGGCAGTGCTGGACAACTAACATTCTATTCTGTTTTACCACTTGCAAGTGCATTGGGATGATTTGGTATTCTGGTAGAGCACTCCCCAAAGGTAACTCCACAGGTGGAGAGAGCTCGGATGGATGAAAGAGATCAAGAGGTCCAGCAGGAGCAAACTGGACCTAGGACGGATATCGAGGTTGCACTACACAAGTCCAAAAGAACGTCAGGCAATCGAAATGATATGGCTTCGAAGAGACGGTGTCATATACCCTGATGATAGTGAATGGGGACCCATACACCTACGAGGAGGCTATGGAGAGTCAGGACAGAGAGAGGTGGATCCAAGTAATGTCCGAGGAGATGCAGTCTCTCCATAAGAATGAGATGTCGTGATTGGTGTAGTTGCCATAAGGAAGAATCCATTGGTTGTATGTGGGTTTACTAATATAAGGAGGGGCCTTCGGAGCAGGGAGGTATCAGGTACAAGGTGAGGCTAGTGGCCAAGAGATACTCCTAGAAGGAAGGCATCGACTTCAGTGAGGTTTTCTCTCCCATCGTCAGGCATACTTTCATCAGGGTGCTGCTGAGCATCGTAGCAGCTTAGAACTTAGAGCTGGAGCAGATGGATGTCAAGATGGTATTCCTCTATGGGCATCTAGAGGAGAGCATCTACATGGAGCAGCTACCTAGATTTCGAGAGCCAGGAGTAGAAGAGAAAGTTGTTATTGCAAAAATCACTGTACGGGCTGAAGCAATCGCCGAGGCAATGGTATAAATGGTTTGATTCTTATGTGAGGAGCATCGGACTTTTCAGGTGTGAGTATGACTCTTGTGTTTATGTTAAATCTTTGGAGGATGGGTCTATGATATTTCTACTCTTGCATGTGGATGACATGCTTATAGCATGCAAGAGTAGGAAGGTTGTGCAGGAACTGAAGGCAACTTTGTCTCGAAAGTTTGAGATGAAGGATTTGAGACCTGCGAGGAAGATCTTAGGCTTGAAAATCTTCAGAGATCGAGCCAAGAGGTGCTGCATTTATCTCAAGAAGGTTATATCAAGAAAGTCTTGGAGAGGTTCAGGATGAAGGAAGCGAAACCGATGGAGCTGTCACTCATTGGGCACTTTAGACTCTCGAAGATGATGTCACCACAGACTGAGGTAGAGGCTCAGAAGATGGAGAGAGTGCCATATGCCTCTAGTGTGGGAAGCCTTATATATGTTATGATATGTTGTAGGTCGGACATTGCCCATGCAGTGAGTCAGATCAGCAGGTTCATGGCGCAGCTTGGCAGGGAGCACTGACGAGTACTGAAGGGGATCTTCAGGTACTTGGTGGGTACTATTGGAGTCGGCATCTACTACGGACAATGAGGAGATGCTGAAGGACTCTTCAACATATCCAAGAAGGCTCAGAGGTAGATAGGAAGGTTCGTAGATGCGGATTTTGGTGGAGACGTGGACACCCGATGGTCGACGATAGATTTTATATTTAGCCTGTTTGGAGTTTTGTTCATAAGATCATGCTTGTAGTCTATCATGGCTTTATCCATGACTGAGGCAGAGTACATTGATGTTATGGAGATGGCGAAGGAGGCCCTATGGCTGAAGGGCTTGGCGTTGGAGATGGACCTCGCACAGATGGCCGTTAGGGTGTACTATGACAGTCAAAGTATACTATTACTTGCACAGAACTTTGTTACCATACGAAGATGGAGCACATCGATATCAGGTATCATTGGATCAGAGTACTTATGGAAGAAGGCGAGGTGGAGCTGGTGAAGGTCCACACCAAGGAGAATCCAGTAGATGCAGTGATGAAGGTACTTTTACGGGACAGCTTTCAAAAATGTGTGACACTGATATACTTGATGGACAGGACGGAGTTTGTTGAGGCCTTGGGGCACCAAGGTGGAGATTGTTGGGCCTCATGTGGCACTCCCAAGGCTCAGGAGATCAATACTAAGGTCAAGGTCTAAAGTCCATGATGGGGTCATGGGGTTTCTAGGGTTAGTTTGGGCCTTAGGACGAAAGGTTGTCAGCCTTTTGGGTCTTGAGGTCTAAAAATTTTGGGTCTTGAGGGGCTAATTTATATTTGAGCTAAGATTGAGTCTAAGATTATGAGATTGGGTTAAGTCATGGGTGTACATGAGCTTGGGTGAATGCAATCTTGTATTGAGTTAGCCAGGAGAGTTTTTGGGTTGGATCATATTGACCCTATATATAAACATACACTGTATTCGGACTCGATGAATCGAAGAAATACAAAATTATTTTCTCTCTAACTTTTTTCTCTCTTCCTTCCTCTCTCTCTCTGATTTTCTCCACATCCTTGTAGCAAGAAACCCTAGGGTTTCTTGTCCGCCAATGTAAAAAAGAAAGAAAGGAGGTACTAGAAACCAACGCCCTCTTTGTGCACGCCCCCCAATTGTGCGCCCCCTCTTGGATGCCCAAGAGGAGTTTCATAACCCATCTTTATTTTTTTGGAGGCTTCATCAAGAGTACTTTCAGGTTTCAAAAGGTGGGTTTCAGATATGGTAGAGAAGGGGTTCAAATCGCAGAGAGAAATTCTACCGACAGGATTTACAAGGTTGCTGAAATCTTGAAGGTTATTTTATTTTGCTTGGTTGCTGGCCTTCAAAGACCTCCGCAATCAGATCCTTGTTGTTTTCTGACGTCTACAACCTGAAAAAGTTGCTCCAACACTTGATGGGTAAGCAAACTCGAGTTTCTTTTCAAAATTTTTTCTCTGAAGAAAAATTGATGTATTAGACCTTGTTTATAGTGATGTTTGTTCTATGAGTGATAAAACTCTTGGTGGATACTCTTACTTCATGATTTTTATTGATGATTACTTTCAAAAAATTTAGACATATGCTTTAAAAATGAAGGATTAAGTACTCAAAATATTCAAGCAATTTCACGTCTCTATTGAAAGAAAGATTGGGTGAAAGCTGAAGTGCATACGGCTGGACAATGGGGGTAAATATAGGAGTCTTTTCGAGAAATATTGTCAATAGAATCACATTAGATTAGAGAAGATGGTGCTTAAGATGCTGTAGTAGAATGAGGTTGCTGAGAGGATGAATAGGACGATCTACGAGAGGATTAGGAGCATGCTCTCTCATGTTAAACTATTGAAGGCATTCTAGGGAGAGGCATTGATAACTGCGGTCCACATCATTAATCTTTTTCTTTCCTATACTCTTGAAGGTGACACTGCAGAGAGTATGGTTGGAAAGATATTTTTATGATTATTTGAAAGTTTTTTGATACAAAGCGTTCGTGCATATACCTAGAGATGAGAGATCCAAACTAGATGCCAAGATGAAGCAGTGCATATTCCTGGGCTATGGTGAGGATAGAAAATTTGACTACCGTGTTAGATGTGTGCCCTAGATGCCAGATCGACTGACACATTCCTGTACATATCTAAGGGCAAAATTATAATTTTGACTATAAATGAATAAAAGGGTTATTCTTCTATCACATTGTGTACATTGTA
>KE505887.1:108505-138350 GCA_000441515.1 Elaeis oleifera | reverse complement strand
CAAAGAAATAAATGCAATCAAAACTCTAAACTTCATAATGAAATTGAAATATAGAACTTAATCAATTAATACTTACATACCTCTCCCTGATCTCAGGAAGCCACTCCTCTGTTGACTGGCAATGGGTCTTATGGTAGACTTTTATCCATCCCAGTAGTTGTTCTATCTCGACATTTCTCTAAAATTTATAATGTAAGTATACAAACACACACACATTTTTAAAAAATTATTAGAAGTGTATGTAAGTGCTTTTACCAGCTCATACTAGTGCTGCACAAATGCCTTTGATTCACCACATTGCATGACTGTCAGCCTCAACTGATTCTCTATATTCTTTGTACTGTTAGATGTATGTCCTAGAAGCTAATCTGACTGACACATTATATCTTTCTAGGATATAATTTATACTTGATATATTTTTTATTAATAAAAGGGCTATGCTTGGCATGATCATGCATAAGAAATTATAAGTGGATTTGATTCTGCATTCTCTTCTTAGTTCGTATGAGCAGTTTATAGTAAACTATCATATGAACAAGATTGATAGTACTCTATCTAAATTATTGAACATGTTGGTGACCACTGAGAGGATCTTAAAAATTTAAGGGGCATTGTTTTGCTATGGAGCGGGCATCTACATTCAAGAGAATGTCTACTTGGAAGAAGCAGTAAAAGCTTACGAAGAAGCAAAAGCAGGAGAGTAAGCCTAAGAAGAACACTCCTAAGAAAGTGGCTGATAAGAAAAATATTTTCCTTGTAACATTGATGACCATTGGAAGAAGAACTGTCCTGCATACCTAGAGAGCTTAAAAAAAGAAGAGTGACACACCTTCTGAAGATATATCAGATCTGCTCGTAATTGAATCAAATTTAATAATTTTTCTACTTCTAATTAGATCATAGACTCTAGTTCTAGTGCTCATTTATGTACTTCAATACAGGATCTGATAGAACATAGAAGATTGAGGAAAGATGAAATGATCCTTCAAATCGGTAATGGAGTAAGAGTTACTGCTGTAGCCGTTGGCACTTATCCTCTATGATTACCATCAAGATTCAATTTAGTTCTTAGAGACTATTACTATATAGCTACTACTAGTAGGAATTTGATTTCTGTATTTGTACTAGCATAGGATGAATATATTTTAATTTAATAAAAATACTATTTAATTTATTTCAAAATAAATTGATTACACGTGATTTTTTAATTGATAGCCTCTACTATTTATATTTTAATATATCTATGAATGTATTTGAGCAGATAGTGAGTGCCGTAGGATTAAAAAATCTAGGGATAAGATAAACCAAAGGTATATATGGCATCTCAGACTTGGTCATGTGGGAGAGGACATGTTAAATAATTAAAAATGGATGGGATCCTTGGCTCATTAAATTTTGGATCATATCCAATTTGTGAATCCTATTTTCAAGAAAAAATGATCAAATTATCCTTTACGGGATATGGAGAGAGGACCACTGAAATACTTATCCTGATACACACTGATGTGTGTGGACCATTCGATCTGCAGGCCAAGGATGGATATCTCTAGTTTATTATCTTTATTGATGATTACTTATGGTATGAGTATGTGTGCCTTATGAGATACAAATCTGAAGTCTTTGAAAGTTTAAAAATTCAGATGTGAAGTAGAGAAACAAACCGAAAATCTCTCAAGGTTCTTCGATTAAATCGAGGAGGAGAATATCTTAGTAAAAATTATAAATTATTTAAAAAAATTTATAGTCTCACAATAGACACCTCCTAGCATACCTCAACTCAACGGAATATCAGAAAGGAGGAACATGATCCTATTAGATATGGTTTGCTCCATGATGAGCTTCACTGATTTATCTTTAATTTTTTAGGAACATGCTTTACTTTCTGTGATCTATTTGTTAAACAGAGTACCCTCCAAATCTATTCCTACTATGCCATATCAAATGTGGCATAAAAGGAACCTAGTCCTAGTCATCTCAAAATTTGGGGATGTCCAGCCTATGTCAAAAGACAACAGACGGACAAGTTAGAGGCTAGGTCTATGAGAGCTCATTTTATAAAGTATCCTAAAGAGTCATTAGGATATTATTTTATTTTATAGAGGATCACAATATGATTGTGAGCCGACATGTCATATTCTTATAAAAATATTTTATTCAAGATGGAGATAGTGGGAGATAAATTGAGCTCGAAAGAAAATTTCTGAAGAGCAGTGGGTCATAGACCAATTAAAAATGCTCAAACTAAATCAGTAGATGTAGTACCTCCTCCACCTCATAGATCTAGTAGGGTCTCCTGTCCTTCTGAAAGATATATAAGGATGATCACAGAGGATGTAGAGAAAATATTCCTCATGAAGGATCGAAAACATGAAAATGATCCTAAAATCTATAATAAGATGATATCAGACATCGACTCTGAGAAATGGTTGAATGCTATAAAGTCAGAGATTGACTCCATACATTCGAACCAAGTATGGATCTTGATAGATCTGTCAGAAGGTATAGTACCTATTGATTGTAAATAGATTTATAAAAAAATAGGTACAGATGGAAAGATAGAGATCTATGAAGCTAGACTCATAGTGAAAGGTTATAGTTAACATGAAGGCATTGACTATCAAAATATCTTTCACCTATAGCCATGCTAAAGTCCATCTGTATATTACTTGCTATTGCGGCTTATTATGATTATGAGATATGATAGATGGATATAAAATTGTATTCTTAAATAGATATCTTGAGGAAGATATTTATATGAAGTAATCTTTGGATTTCACTTTCGATGATGGAGATCATAAAGTCTGCAAGTTGTATAGATCTATATATGGATTGAAGCAAGCATCTTAGAGTTGGAATATTCATTTTAACGATGCGATCAGATTGTTTGATTTCATCAAAAATAAGGAGAAATCTTGTGTCTTCAAAAAGGTCAGTGGGAGTGCTATTACGTTCTTCGTACTGTACGTAGACGACATCCTCCTTATTAAGAATGATATTTCCATGCTGACTCTAGTCAAAATTAGTTGTTCAAAGAATTCTTCATGAAAGACTTAGGAGAGGCATCTTATATTCTCGAAATAAATATCTATAGAGATAGATCTAAGAGGATACTTGATCTTTCATAGAAAATATACATAGAAGAAGCGCTGAAGAGATTCAGTATGAAAAATTCTAAAAGGAGACTATTACCCCTTAGGCATGGCATTCATCTCTCCAAGAAGATGTATCCGACCACATCTGAGGAGATTCAGAAGGTGAGCATGATCTCTTATGCCTCGATAATAAGGAGCCTCATGTATGCTATGTTATATACATGACCTGATATAGCCCTTGCATTGGACTAAAAAAGGCAATGGCCTCCTATACTTGGCCCAAGATTCATTGCCAAAGCTAAAGCATTTAGGTAAACATGCATACCCTATCGATTCCTTAGTCTATGGATAGTTGCTTATTCTATATATCCTTAAGTACTTGAGAAGAACTAAGAATTTATTCTTGATCTTTGAAGGAGAATCTGAGTTGTGGGTTGAAGGATACACTGATTCAGACTTTATGTCTGATATTGATAATAGAAGGTCTACATCAGGTTTTATGTTCTTATGCAATGGTGGTTCGATAAATTGAAAAAAGTTCAAGCAATCGATCATTGCAGATTCGATCATGGAAGCTGAAGTATATCGTTACATCAGAAGCTGCAAAGAAAATCTTCTGGTATAAAAAGTTTATTACGAAACTAGATGTCATGACATTAAATGCCATCACATTATACTACGATAACAACGGCACCAAAGCCCTTGCTAAGGAGCCCAGGTCTCACCATAAGTCCAAGCACATTGAACGGTGATATCACATCATTCATGACTATCTCGAAAAGAGATACATCGAGGTGCAGAGAGTTGACTCTACGGATAATATGACAGACCCACTGACTAAGCCACTTAGCCAGTAGAAGATTGAAGCCCACCTTAAGAAGATGGGACCTAGATATATGACAGATTGGCTTTAGTGTAAGTGGAAGATTATTAGATGTATGTTCTAAAATCAATTTGGCTGATCATTGTATCTTTCTAGGATATAAATTTATGCTTGAAATATTTATTATTAATAAAATTCGATAATTTTTATACCATTTTTGTTATGTGTCCTTGAATCGTCCAAGAAATTAATAAGATGATGACACGTGTTCTCAAGAATTGAGAATTTGAAATATATATTATTGATAGTTAATTTCTAACTTGCTCCTAATCGATGGATCATCACGAGGATGTTGAGTGATCCAGTGAAGTTGGTGCATGGATCGCTTTCCTTAGGATAGACGAGTCTCGAGTCTATAGTGTAGGGACATTGAGTGAGAGTATAGATGGTTGTTAGAGAACAACAGTACTGAGCATGATTAAAATGAAAAGTTACTTGGATGTCTACTCACTCGTCAGTGACTTTCTCGATGCTATAGTTGTGTGAGTAGTTCTTTGACCTATGGTACCTCGACTATTCACAGTGAGGTTGTTATAGTTTGACTACATATTCACTTGATCTCCTAGTCATGTGGGTCTTTGCGGTATATGTTGGCTACAATAAGTTTGCTGTAGGAGTAGGGTATGCATCTAAATGGGATCTATCAATCTTAATAGTTAAGAAGTAGTCTTATGTACTTTATGAAGCTGAGTTCTTAAAATCATAGCCACGGTAATATGATTAATGAAAAAATTTTATGAGAAATCATGAGTTGAACTCAAGTTAATTAAATCTTACATATGACGAACGATGGGGTTTGACAAGTTTTCTATAACTTCTATCTTATCGAAACTCATGATAGAAGAACTGAATCACATATTAACTACATCTAGAGGTTCAAACTCTTTCATTCTACTGAGTTGCCACTATATGCTACTAGACATCATTGGTGGATTGTGAGACCTATGAAAATTAATTGATGGTCAATAATTCTTAATAGAAGAGTTAGAATTGTTCCAATCTATTGAAAGAGATTTCAATAATATTCATGATGAAGATCATGATATATCTCACTATCAGATAGAATAAAACCTATGGAATCACACACAAAAGGAGTTTTGACATGATCAAATATTGAATAGTAAATTTGATTCATGGATGAATCCAATTATTAATTTGATTGATGATTGGACTAAATTGTAAAAGTTACAAAAGAGGACTTACTAAAAGTTAGTAAGTTAGAAAAGAACAATGAGCAATTGTTGCTGAATTAATCATTAATTATTTGATTTAATTATTTAATTAATAATTGGACTTCATACAAATTAAATTGGATTTAATTTGGTTCTAGTTGGGTCTATTCCTAGTCGAATAAAGATTTGACTAAATCTATTCAATTTGGTTTAGAACCAAAGGAGAATAGGGTTAGGAGGTGAGTTCCTAGTTGGATTGGGACTCTCACTCTTTTTACATGCCAACACAAGGAGCGTCGACCAAAAGAATAAGGGGCCAATGCCCTTCTTGGGCCTTGGCATGTGTGAAAAATAAAGGGAGAGAGATGGCACGACCAAGGGTCAGCGTGCCCCCTTTGAGGTTCTCTTCCTTCTCTCTTTCTTTCTCTTTATCCTAATCTATCTCAAAGTTTGAATTTGATTCAAATCTTTAAAATCTGAATTTGATTCGAATTAATAGGATAGATGGATAAGGGATTGGGGTCTATAAATAAGACCAAGTTGAGAGGATGCCTAACAACAATAGATCCATCTCCCCTCTTTGTTGCCTCCCACCATCCTCTCCTCTTTTTTGGTGCCACCCAAGAGGGAAGCCCTCTTCTTTCCTCTTGTTCATCATCTTCTTCCTTAATTCTTGAGAAGAAAAGAAGAAGAAATCAGATTTAATTTGAAGAAAAAAAGATCTGTAAGAGAACTAGCACCCTAGTGATCTTCGGATTCTCCTGATCAAGATCAGCCTTATATGGATACTTGCAGAGGTTGGATGTTTGTGCAGCTTCAAGAAACCTCTAAAGGCATCCACGATTTTCAGATCATAGTGAAAATCTATCCACGTAAAGGTAAAATTCAAATCTCAATAAAATAAATCTAAATCTTGTATATGTAATGATTTTGGGTATGAGATATAATCTCTATGCATGCTAGTTAGATTAGATCTAATTAGATTTAAATTATTTAAATTTGAAATTTTTATTCTGTCATATGAAATAAATTTTAAAATTCTGCAAGCATATGAATTGCCATGAGATGGTGTTTCTTTCATACACACAAGGCCTAACAAGCAAATGCATTCAAGATATGAGTTAACATATTACAATATCACATCAATTCAATAATTCATATTTTCATTACATATAACTGTTATACCTTGTATGTAGAGTCCTCATACTTATTGCATAAGAGATCCCAATTAGAGCATGAAACATTCTTGTAGGGTGTTTCACGTGCTACCACCACCCCACGTGCATTGGAGACCTCCTTCTAATGGCTTGGAGCTCATATCTAAACCCCTTAAGCAACCTCTCTATATGCTTAAGGATAGCCTCCTGCACATGCACGATATCGATCTCTTCGATATCAAAGTCATGCTGCATAAATAATATACAATATATAAATTTAAAAAGAAAATTAAATAATTAGCAAATTAAATTTAAAATAAATAAGACAATCTGTATTTAAAAATATAACGTAATTGATATTTAGTTATCTGTAAATGGTCGAGGAGGATCTACTTCTATGGCTTCGTAACTTTCTACCAGCCGAACATCACCAAGGGAGCATATGCCCGGACAATGATGCCAGTCTCACACACGTACAGATCCTTGATGTGGTACTAAAATGGTATAATGTAGCTTGATGGGATGACAACCTTCATCCTCTGCCCGAGATGCGCCCTCTTCTACTCTTCCAACTTCTCATTTCTGATAGCTTCATGAGTCCATCTAATCACAGTGTTTGCTGCAACAAAATAAAGCTTAAAATCAGTTATGTATGCATGATAAAAAACTAAGCAAATAAGTACATAAAATCATAATATATAAAATCAACCTATTATGGTAGGAGATGATGTGCCCATCTTGGAAGACTGTTGCTGAGACGAAGAGGCACCGACATCTCGATGTGGGTCCCACCTATGAGATCATCCATCTGATGTCATGCCCATATCAAACAATGTATTAGAGATAATATAATGTGGATAAAATTACATCGATACTAAATGATATATGAAATGTAAGATATATGAGTTTTCTTGAAAATTACATATTAGTTTCAAAGTCTGTATTTTCATTAGGAGGATTATCAATATCTTTATTATCATAATCTATCAATGTATAATCTTCCTTGTCATCATTTATAAAGTCGTCGTCATTGTCATCATTATCCTTCGATACGTTCAAATTTAATTCACTGACATCAATATTATCAGGTTGTACATCATCCCTAATAAAAGAGATATGCTTCCAATGTCTGTACTATACTATCCCAAGTTATTTGCATTTTGTTCCTCTTGAAAGAAATCCTCAACTATTTTACCTTAAATGAACATGTATGTCGTAGACACCCCTTGGTGCAATTCTTTCTACAACATTCCATTCACCCTTATATCCCGTGTTTTTTAGGTATATTACCTACTTTGCTTGACTAGCGAGTATGAAAGGATCGGATTGGTACTATATTCTCGCAAAGTTGACATTTGTGAAGTATGCATCTTTATGAATACGGATCCTATTATTGTTGATATCCCACAATTGGCATTTAAACAGGTAAACAAATCGTTTTGACCCATATCTTAACTGTATAATATCCGTTAGGATACCATAATATTCAATCTCATTATCTCCATCGATTCTGAACATCAGAATTTCATTATTTTGGGTTCGTCTCTGCATATCAAGATCTCTTATACAAAATCTCATGCCACCAACAATATATGAGCTATAACATGAAATCCTAGGATCGAGATGGCATGCCAAATCGTATAGTTCCTCCTACAAGAACATATATATTATTTATGATAAATCATTTGTATACATTACATGTAGTTGGAAGTTGAATAAAGCTACTATAGTACTTACATATTGTCTAAACCAAGTTGTAAACTCTCTTCGATGTTGTCCCTCGGCATCTCTATTATTTGTCATAATATGTCTCTATGCTCTCTACAATAAGTACATGCTTATTAGTTACTTTACCTCATGATAAGTATATGATATTGATTATGTAAAAATACTTATTCCATGAAATGATAGATTTTTTTCATAATTATTTAGTTCATAAAAATGTATCTGGTCATGCTCTTCTATGCCCATATATTTGTACTTTCTTCCACAAATGGGATGAACATTAGTCTTGAAAATAAATAATGTAGGTTTAATGTCAGCCCACTCCCTATCTGCATTGCACTCTTTACGATTGAATCATATTTTATATCATCAAGGTACATCGAACAGAATGTAAGACATTCTGTGGAAACATATGCTTCTGCAATTGATCCTTTTGGATGTGTCTTATTTCACACATATTATTTTAACTTATACAAGAATCTATATATACAAATGATGAAATAATATAAATTGCACATAATTAGAATTGTAGTGGTTGTAAATTAAGTAAAAAATAATTTTTTATAATATTATTACCACTCAATAGGATACATCCATCGGTATGAAACTGGCCCAATAAGCAAAGCCTCCCTTAGAAGTGAATTGCCAAGTGTACCATAATATTGCAAAATGATGATAGAAAAATTCTTTCTAGCTTACATAAAATTAGGACAATGTCTGATTGAAACTTCTCAAATATATCAACTTGGAGTTTTTGACAACATAATTCTTGAAAGAAAATATCCAATTCAATTAGTACATTATGTACCTTGAGGGTGGAGAAGCCACGCATCACAATGGATATAAGATGTTGTATCATAATATGAGAGTCATGACTCTTCATATCTGAGATATTGCCGTTTTTCAAGTTTACACATCTTGAAATATTAGAGGTAAAACCATTAAAAAGCTTTATGATTTTTAATCACTTATAAAAACTTCTTTTCTCATCTCCGTGCAATGTATAATTTGTAGTTGGCATTAGAAATTTCTGACCATCATGGGGCACCAAGTGCAATTTATGTTGTAATCCTATTCTTTTCAGGTCTAACCAAGCATTTGGATTATCCTTTGTTTCCCCTTGATGTTAAGTAGTGTCCCAATAACATTATCACAAATGTTCTTCTCAATATGCATAATATCTAAGTTATAATAATATAGGAGATGTGCCAATAAGGTAATTCAAAAATATGCTCTACTTCATCCAATTCAACTTTGATTTAGTATGTTTTTGCTTGCGACTCTCAGAAACTTTGCCAAATTTGACACTGCCAATGACCTCTAGTTGTGCCAATATGTCATCTCTGCTCATCCCACAAGGTGGCCCACATGTTTCTAACTTTCCATTGAAGCATTGATTCTGATGGATCCTCTAAGAATGATTAGATGATAAAAATCGATAATGATATGTATAGGCAATTTTCATTCCATGCTTCAATCTAACGGAACACCTATCATCATTGCAACCTAGACATACCAAATACCTCTTTGTGCTCCATCTAGATAGGTTGCCATATGCCAGAAAACTATTAATTATTCATATTATCATCGCATGCAATCAAAAATTCTTTTACTGACTGAATCATATGTTACAACATCAGTCTTCTAAAATTTCCTTAATTCATTGATTAAGGGTAGCTGATAAACATCTATCTCATTATCGGGAGCTATAGGTCCAGGAGTAAGCAATGATAAAATACAAATGGCTCTTTCATGTATTTCCATGGTGCAACATTATATGGTATTAGCATAACTGGCTACATACTGTAAGTGTTGCTCATGGTCCCGAATGGATTGAAACCATCAGATGCTAGGCCAAGGCGAATGTTGCGTGGGTCACTAGCCAAATAGGGATACTGTTCATCAAATTTTTCCAAACTATGGAGTCAGCTGGATAACTAATGATGTTATCCTCAGGAATCCTCACCTCATGATGCCATTTCATTGCCTCGGCAGTCCTCGATAACTGATAAAGTCTCTGAAATATTGGTATTGATAGAAAGTATCTCAAAACCTTATAAGGATGCTTCTTACCCCTACCAAAGTCTTCGGCATATCTTGACTTACTACATTCTAGGCAACAATTTAAGTGTTGATGCTCTTTATAAAATAATACACAATCATTCTTGCATGCATGTATTGGTGCCCAGTCCAAGTTCACGCATATACTTTTTGCCTTTGAATATGAATTTGAAAGTTTTTCACCTTCTAGTAATGCTTTCTTGATTAAGTTCAATATATATTCAAAGGACTTTTGACTCCAACCAAATATAATTTTATCATGAAGAAGCTTTATCAAGTACTCAAGCTTCGAGAACTTCTTACAATTTGGATACAACGGCTCCACATCTCTCATGAGTTTTCAAAATATCCATCATTTGTATTATCCATATTGTCAGGAGACTTATGATGAGTATTTCATCGGATACAAAATTATCCCAACATTGGACAGCATGTGCCCTTTCATATAAATTATCTAACATATCATTGATGACAATTGATCCAAGCACTTGACCCACATGTTGGTCTCTTATGTTAGTAGGTCTACATTCTCCATACAAATTCTAAATAGTATATTTTGGAGCTATACCCCAATTCAACAAGTGTTCCAATGCTACATTTGTAGGTTGGAAGTAGTTGTTGTGACATCTCCGATAAGGATATTTGATTTTATTAAGATCATCAACTCTCTTATGCAAATCTTATAAAATCTTTAACACCTTGTTGGTATTCAGGTAAGATGAAAGAGCAGACATTCATCCAATTTTTGTCGATATTTTTTATCGATCTATGAGAAATGTTCATTATTAAAGTATGTGTAATAAAAGTTTTTTTACAAATGCATGACTTTATCTATTTCAACTCATTACTAATGGGTGTGTGTTGGAATTTTGTGTGAGCGCATGTATATATGTTTCAATTTTTTTTTTCTAAACAACGCAGCTGAATTAGAGATTAAAACATCTTTTAATCTAGAATATGCATGCATAAAATAAAGAATACATGGATCTACTTCATATGCTGAAATTGAACATATGTCGATTTTATACTGAAGTTAAATATGTAATCAAATCACATCCCTAATTTACTAGTTCTTTCTTTGAATCTAGATCTGGAAGAAGGTAGGTTCTCCCTTAGCTACGCAACTACCTGACCTCTATGGGTATCCACTCAGGATCAGTTTGGAACAGCCTTCTTTGATGTAGATCTTTCTTCTCCAAGAATGATCATCCTGTAAATCTAAACGAAGTCTGAATTACGATCAACTCTTTGATCTTTTTCTTCTTTTCTTTTCTTGATCTCCTTCTCTTGATTTTGCAGTAATCAAGCTCTAAAAATCAGCAACTAAGAGGGATGCCCAACCTCCTTTGGGTGTTGGAAGATGGGGACGCCCAACGATGCTTGGGCATTGGAACCAAGAGGGAGGAGAGAGGGAGGCGTGGGGGCTGATAGGAGGCTTGGAGCTTGCTGAAAATCTAATGCTAAGACCTTAAGAGAAGGGCCCTTTAAATAGAGGAAATGTTTGAATCATATTCAAAACCAAATCAGCTCTGTAGTATGAGTCCTAATCGCATTAGGACTCCTTGTATGCCTCTATCTTTGACCATGCCTAAGAGAACTAAGGGGGTGCCAACCCTTGGCCCCTCTAGGGCTCTCTCTCACATGCCTCATAAGGAAGAGGGTGAGCCCCTCCTTGTCCATCATGCCACCAACCAAGTGGGTGCGCCTACACCTGATCAAATCAAGTGGCACCCCACTAATTTCAATCAAGGAATTGACTAGGGGTTTGAATTTTTAATTCAAATAATCCAAAATCCTAGGCACCTAACAATTGGAGTTCAATGAATCTAATTTATTTAAGTCTTTAGTAGATAATTAACTTAAATTAATTTATCAAATAAGTAATTCAAGATTAAAAAGAAATTAGGTTCAACCTTGTGCTAGCAAGGTTATCCTGAATCCAATAGGATTTCTCTAAATCTCATTGAGACTTCATAAGCTCAAATACTTAATCCAGAACTAATTCTTTTATTGTATGACCTTATAAATTTAATTCTGTCTGGTAGTGAGATATACTATGATCTCTATCATGGTATCATTGAAACTCTTTCCAATGGGTCGGAATAATTTACTCTAACTCATCAAGGATTGTCGATTCTCAGCAATCCTAATAAGCTCTCACAGTCTATCAGTGACACCTAGTAATATGTAGTGATAACCCAGCAGAACCAAAAAAAATCTTAAGATGCAGTTTTTGTATGATTCAATCCCTCTATTATCAGTCCCGACTAGATGACAGGTCATGGATAAATCGTCAAACCTCATCGTCAATCATTTGATAGATTCAATTAGCTCAAGTCCAATTGTGATTCTCATGAATTTTTTTTTCATTAATCACACTACTGTGGCCACAGACTCATGGTCTTAACCTCTCAAATCTCATAGGACTTCTCTTCTTTATCAAGGTCGATAGATTCTATCTAGATATGTATCCTACTCCTGTAGTGGACCATCTGTCGCCAACATCCACTACAAGAACTCAATGAGGCTATATTTATGTGTCAGTCAAACTTCAGCAACCTCACTGTGAGCAACCATGCCATTGCAGGTCAAGAATCATTCACACAACTACAACATCGAGACGATCACTGATCATTGGGCAGAAATCTAAGTGATTTCTCGTATGGTCATGCTCAATATTAGTTATTCTCTAATAACTATCCATACTTGTCACTCAGCGTCTCTACATTATGGATCAGAGACTCATCTACTTTGAAGGAAGTAATCTGTGTATCGGTTTAGCTGGATCGATCACCGTCCTCATGATGATACTATGATTAGAAGCATTTAAGAATTAATTATATATACCTTTAATTCTCAACATCTTGAGAATATATATCATATGTATTAATTTTATAGATGATTCAAGGACATATCACACTTGAATGAAAATAAACTTATCTTTTATTAATCAAATCAATATTTTAAGCATAAAATTGTATCCTAGAGTTATTAGAATGTGTCAGCCATATTGACTTCTGGGATATACATCCAACAATCTTTCACTTGAACTAAAGCCAATTGATCACTAATCTAAGTCCCATCTTCTTAAAGTAGACTTCCATCTTTGGCTGACTCAATTACTTTGTCAGTGGGTCTGCCATGTTGTCTACGAAGTCGACTCTTCACATCTTGATATATTTTTTTTCGAGGTAGTCGCGTATAATATGGAACTGCCGCTCGATGTATTTCGATTTTGATAAGATCTCGACTCCTTAATAAGTGCTATGGCTCCATCATTATCACAAAACTATGGTATGGTATTCAATGTCATTACCCCAAGCTTCATGATGAACTTTTTGAACTAGAAGCCTTCTTTTGCAGTATCCGAAGCAGTGATATACTTAACTTCTATTGTCGAATCCACTATGATGGGTTGCTTGAAACTCTTCTAGCTGATCGTACCATCATTGTATACAAACATATATCCTGATGTAGACTTTCTATTATCAGGATCACATATGAAGTCTGAATCAGTATGACCCTCGACTCGCAACTCAGACTCTCCTTCAAAGATCAAGAATAAATCCTTAGTTTTCTCAAATACTTAAAGATATTCTTTACAGCTATCCAGTGCTCCTCATCTGGATTCAACTGATACTTGCTCGTGACCTCATAGCAAGGATAATATCAGGTCGAGTACATAGCATATCATACATGAGGCTCGCTATGATCGAGGTATAAGGAATCTTACTCATGCATTAAACTTTCTAATATGTGGTTGGATACATCATCTTGGAAAGACGAATACCATGCGTAAGAGGTAGAAGTCCTCTTTTAGAGTTTTTTATAGTGAACCACTTCAGCACTTTCTTTATGTACAGCTTTTGTGATAGGCCTAGCATTCTCTTAGATCTATCTCTATAGATCTTTATTTCGAGGATATAGGATACTTTTTTTAGATCTTTCATGAAGAATTTCTTAAATAACCATCTTTTGATCAAGGTCAGAATGAAAATATCATTCTCAATAAGGAGGATATCATCCACGTACAATGTGAAAAATATTATTGCACTCCCACTAACCTCTTATATACATAATTTTTTTTATTTTGATGAAATCAAATGATTTGATTGCATCATCAAAATGAAGATTCTAACTCTAAGAAGCTTGCTTTAATTCGTATGTAGATCTTTATAGCTTGCAGACTCAGTGATCACCATCATCGGATATGAACCCAAAGGCTACTCCATATAGATATTTTTTCAAGATATCTATTCAGAAAATAATTTTCACATCCATTTGCCAAATTTCATAATCATAATAGACTGCAACAATAAGCAAAGTATGGATGGATTTCAACATAGCTACAGATGAGAAGATTTTCTAATAGTCAATGCCTTCGCACCGACTATAATTTTTTACCACAAGCCTAGCTTTATAGGTCTCTACCTTACTATCTGTACCTATTTTCTTTGATAGATCCATTTACATCCAATGGATACTATACCTTTAAGTGGATCCACTAAGGTCCATACTTGGTTTGAGTACATTGAGTCAATTTCTAACTTCATTGTATTTAACCATTTCTTAGAATCGATGTCAGACATCGCCTCATCAAAGGTATTAGGATCATCTCCATGACCCTTATCTTTCATAAGGAATATTTTCTTTACATCCTCCGTAAACATACCTATGTATCTTTTAGGAGGATGGGAGACCCTACTAGATCTACAAGATAGTGGAGGAACATCAATTACTGACTCATGAATAATGGGTTCCTGAGGATCTATAGCTTGTTGCTCTTCAGAAACTTTCTCTTCAAGCTCAATTAACCTCCCATCGATTCTTTTCTCGATAAACTGATTTTCTAGGACTTTGGCATGACAACTCCCATCACATTGTGATCTTATGGAAGATTAAAATAGTATCCTATGGTTCTTTTGGATATCCTATAAAATGAGCTATAATAGATCTATTCTATAATTTGTTAGCCATCTGTCTTTTGACATAAGTTGGATATCTCCAAGTCTTTAAAAATCTAGACTTGACTTCTTACCATGTCATAACTCATATGGTGTGGTAGGAATGGATTTTGATAGAATCCTATTCAATAGGTATATTGCAGTTAATAAGATATATCTCCAAAGATATAAGAATAAAATAGTGAAGCTCATTATGGATCTGACCATATCTAATAGGGTTCTATTCCTCCTTTCAGATACCTTGTTGAGCTGAGGTGTTCCGGAAGGAGTCTATTGAGAGACTATACTATTGTCCTTAAGATATTTAAAAATTTTTGACTAAGATATTCACCTCCTTGATCAGATCGAAGAACCTTAATGGGTTTGCCTATTTATTTTCTATTTTATTTTGAATTTTTAAACTTTTCAAAAGCTTCAGACTTATGTCTCATAAAAATACATACCTTTACCATGATAGATTATTGGTAAAGGTGATGAAGTAGCTATAACCATCCCTGATCTGTATGTCAAATAGCCTACACACATCAGTGTGTACCAGGGTAAGTAGCTCAGTGGCCCTTTCTCTATGTCCTACAAAAGATAACTTGGCCATTTTTCTCGAAGATAAGATTCACAAGCTAGATATGATTCAGAACCAAAGATCAAGGATCCCATCTTCTTTAGTTTATTTATACTATCTTCTCCAATATGGCCAAGTCTATGATGCCACAGGTACTTCTAGTTAATTCTTATCTGGATCTCTTTTGACCTATGGCACTCACTACTTGCTCATTTATATTCACATTCACATCAACATGCAAGTGATAAAGACTATCAATTAAAGGCCATATGTAATCAATTTATTTGTAAATAAATGGAACAAAAGTCTTTATTGGAATTAAAATCAAAACCATCCTATGCTAGTATAGATATAGAATTAAATTTTGACTAGCTATAGATATAAAATAACAGTCTTTTAAATCTAATCTAAACCCTGATAGTAATCAAAGAGGATATGTGCCAACAGCTTTTGCAGTAATTTTACTCCATTACCAACCCGAAGGATCATGTTACCTTCCCTCAACCTCCTACTTTCTATTAGATCTTGTATTGAAGTACATATATGAACACTCAAACTAAAGTCCAATACCCAACTAGAAGTAGAAGAAACCATTAGGTTAGATTCACTTACGAGCATACTTGACATATCTTTCGAAGGTGTGTCGTCCTTCTTGGTCTTCAGGCTCTTTAGGTAGGATGGATAGTTCCTCCTCCAATGGCCTTCAGCATCACAGTGGAAATACTTTTCTTTCGCTGCAGCCTTCTTCGGAACATCCTTCTTTGGCTTGCTGTCTTTCTTCTGCTTCATCGTGGGTTTACTCTTCTTCTTCTATCCAGATTTTTTCTTGGATGAAACATCCGTTCTACAGCGAGAACAATGCCCCTTGAACTCTTCAAGATTTTCTCAGTAGTAACCAACATATTGACCAATTTGGGTATGGTGCATTCGAGTTTGTTCATATAAAATTTATAATAAATTGATTATATGAACTAATAAGGGATTGAAGGATCAAATTCATCTGTAATTTTTTTTGCATATTTAGTCCGAGCTTCTTAAGCTTCTCAATGTCCTTGATCATTGTCATACAATGTTCATGGACTGACTGCCCTTTGCACATCTTCATATTGAAGAGTCTCTTGGACACTTCAAAGCATGCTGTGTGGCTCTACTCACTATACAACTCTTGTAGATGAGTGATCATAGTCTTGACAGTGGGCATATACTCATGCTCACTCTGCAACTTGTTTACATAGAAGCTAGTATATAGCACTTAATTCGATTGTCTTCATCCATCCATTTATTATATGCTGCTCTCTGCTCAGCACTAGGACGGTTTGGTAACACTAGAGATTTCTAGTCAAGTATGTATCCTAATTTTCAGAAATCAAGATGATCTTGAGGTTTCTTGGCTAGTCTTTAAAATAGATTTTGATCAAATGATTGGGCTCAAAGATGCGGGCTAGAAGATTTGAAGCTGATATGGTTTAACTGTAAGAGTAAAGATTTAAGTTTGACTTTTGTACTTTAAATTTTATATTTGCTCTAGGGGCTTTAAGAAGTAAGTAAAACTCCTACTATTTTTTTGGATCCCTACACTCCTCAGATGAGAAGTAAAAATCTTAATGCGACAACTAGATTTCTAGTGGATGCTATGGTCTTATCGATGTCATGCACCTCACTTGATAGATATTGGTAATACGTACATCGATGCGTGGATAATTTTTTATCTAGATACTTCTCTAAGTATGTTGCAGCGACTTGGTCTTTAAGTCATATGATCTCACTTGATAGATATTGACCATACTCCTTAGTTAAGCCCGATCCATAATTCACAAGTTGGTGTAAGACCATCATTGGATCCCTCATCTAACAGATATTGGGTCCAAACCCATCCTTATCCTGGAGTAACTCTTTATTAATAGAGTGGTTGCGTGTTTTCGATGCAACTGAACCAATGTGACCAATCACGAACAATCAACACCAGCAGCACGTCCGTATATCTACAATGATGGAAGACCTCGAGACTTAATATTTATGAGGAGTTTTAGGTTTAAATTTTATCTAATCAGTTATTATATGACTAATCTAATTGGCATGGGCTAAATCAAACCACTAAGCAACCATATTGAAGACTCAATCTTTCAAATTAGCCAGATAAATGAAGATCGATGAGAGGCTCTCCCTTGATAGAATTAAGGGTCCTAATTAAATAATCACCTCTCAATTACTTGTCTTAGACATCAATTGATTAATTGATCCAAATAGGTTAGCTTAAGCGAATCAGGCTCAAGCCATTGAGCCGAATTAGATTCTTAGGTTAATCGATTATATATATGGGATTTAATTGATTTGATCAACAATAATTGAATGATCTTAAGACTTAATTGACCTAATCCCTAATCAATACCTGACTTGGTTTAATCAATTACTTGATCAAATTAGGCATATTATGTTCAAATCAAAAAACTCTAGATGTAATCTAATTACATGACTTAATTTTTATTTACCAATGACAAATCCTTATGCACAAACATAAATTTCAGATTCTAAACTAAATTTTAGATCTAAATTCTTTGCATGAAAAAAATTTTAAATAATAAAATTAATTTTAAATTTAACATACAAGCATATATCTCATACATGTATGTAAAATTCAGATTTAAATAAAATTTAGATCATGATATGATATCATATATCTCATATACAAATCATGAATCTGATTCAAACTAATTTTTAGATCTAGATATGCAATCATACATCTCATATATGAATCATAAATCAGGTCTAATTAATTTTCAGATTTAAGCATGCAAATATACATCACATATACATCTAAAAATCAATCCAAAATAATTTTCAGATTTATGCATGCCTTCATATATCACATATATGAACTAAAATTAAGATCTAAATAATTTAAATTTAAAGTAAATATTCATACATCTCATGTATCAATTAAAATTAGATTTAAAATTTTTTCAAAATATGCTTGTCAATTTCATGCATATGAAATCTGTGGCTCTGATATCGCCGTCGGAATTTCCTGTGAGTGCATGTATGTGTGTTTCAATTTTTTTCTAAATAACTCAGTAAATTAAAGATTGAAATATTATTAATTTAAAATATGCATACATAAAATAAAGAATATATGATCTACTTCATATGCTGAAATTGAACATATACTGATTTTACGCTGAAATTGAACATGTGATCAAATCATATACCTGATTCGCTAGTCCTTTCTTCAAATCTTGATCTGGAAGAAGATAGATTCTCTCTTATCTACGCAAGTGTCTGACCTCTAAGAATATCCACTCAGGATCAGTTTGGAACAGTCCTCTTTGATGTAGATCTTTCTTCTCCAAGAATGATTACCCTGCAAATCTGAACGAATCTGGATCATGATCAACTCTTTGATCTTTTTTTCTCTTCATTTTTTGATCTCATTTTTTGATTTTACAGTAATCAAGCTCTAAAAATTAGCAACCAAAAGGATGCCCAACCTCCTTTGGGTGTTGGAAGATGGGGATGCCCAATAATGCTTGGGCGTTGGAACCAAGGGGTGGAGAGAGGGAGGCATGGAGGGCCGATAGGAGGCTTGGAGCTTGTTGAAATTTGATGCTAAGATCTTTAGGAAAGGGCCCTTTAACTAGAGGAAAGATTTGAATTTTATTCAAAATCAAATCAACCCTATAATATGAGTCCTAATCGCATTAGGACTCTTTGCGTGCCTCTATCTTTGACCATGCCTAGGAGAACTAAGGGGGTGCCAACCCTTGGCCCCTCTACGGCTCTTTCTCACATGCCTCATAAGGAAGAGGGTAACCCCTCCTTGTCCATCACACCACCAACCAAGTGAGTGCACCCACACTTGATCAAATCAAGTGGCGCCCCACTAATTTCAATCAAGAAATTGACTAGGGGTTTGAACCCCTAATACAAATGATCCAAAACCTTAGGCACCCAACAACTGGAGCCCAATGAATCTAATTCATTTAGATCTTTAATAGGTAATTAACTTGAATTAATTTATCAAATAAGTAATTCAAGATCAAAGAAAAATTAGGTTCAACTTTGTGCTAGCAAGGTTACCCTGAACCCAATAGAATTTCTCCAAATCTAATTGAGACTTCAAAAGCTCAATTACTTAATTCAGATCTAATCTCTTTATTGTATAATCTAATAGGTTCAATTCTATCTGGTAGTGAGGTATACCATGATCTCTATCACAGTATTATTGAAATTCTTTTCAATGGGTCGAAATAATTCTATTCTAACTCATCAAGGATTGTCAATCCTAAGTAACCCTGATGAGCTCTCACAATCCACTAGTGATACCTAGCAGTATGTAGTGACAATCCAGTAGAACCAAAAAAAATCTCAAGGTGTAGTTTTCATATGATTCAGTCTCTTTATCATGAGTCCTGACTAGATGGCAGGTTATGGATAAATCATCAATCCTCATCATCAGTCATATGATAGATTCGATTAACTCAAGTCTAATTATGATTCTCACGAAAATTTTTTTCATCAATCACATTACTATGGCCATAGATTTATGGACTTAGCCTCTCAAATCTCATAGGACTTCTCCTCTTATCAAGGTCGATAGATTCCATACAGATGCTCATCCTACTCTTATAGTGGATCAACTATTGCCAACATCCACTACAAGGACTCAATGAGGTCATGTTTATATATCAATCAAACTTCAGCAATCTCACTGTGAGCAAACATACCATCGTAGGTTAAAGGATTATTCACACAACTACAGCATCGAGATGATCACTGATGATTGAGTAAAATTTTAGTGATCTCTCATATGGTCATGCTTAGTACTAGTTGTTCTCTAACAACTATCCACACTTGTCGCTCAGTGTCTCTACATTATAGATCAGAGACTCATCTATCTCGAAAGAAGCGATCTGTACGTTGATCTATCCAGATCGATCACCATCCTCATGGTGATACTATGATCGGGAGTATTTAGAAATTAATTATATATGCCTCTAATTCTCAACATCTTGAGAATATGTATCATAAGTATTAATTCTATGGATGATTCAAGGATACATCACACTTGAATGAAAATAAACTTATCCTTTTATTGATCAAATTAATATTTAAGTATAAAATTATATCTTAGAGTTATTACGATATGTCAGCCATATTAGCTTCTAGGACATACATCCAACAATATAACTCTATTCCTTTCGAAAAAGTAATAATCTTATTATTGTCATTACTTGATATTTTGTTCTATTATTTATGAAAGCTTCGACAGTATCTTCCTATGGTTCTCCAAGTACAAGATGTGAATATAGTGCCTATACACCCTATCCAATATGTACTGAGAGAACAGAGGAGAGATAACTGTTGAATACCACATAACGAAACAAAACACCAACTAATAACAATAATAAGCTTAAAACTTCTAAACTATCCAAAAATGGGCATCCAAGAGTCTTTCATCTCGAGAACGACTTTTGAACGAAATCTATGGTTCAATGCAGTTTAACTACCATCTTTGAATGTACGTATAGGGATGGATTCTTAACTTTTTAAGTGCAAGAATATTAACCACAAGTGATACATTTATAGCAATTTATCATATAATTTTAGAAAATTATATCACCACAGCTCTCTCTCTCTCTGTGTGTGTGTGTGAATAGAATCGCAATAAGAATGTATGGATTAAATGCCAGATCAATGCAATGCTGGAAAATAACACTGCAACACCGTAAATTCGGGATCAATAAGCCAATAACATCTCTTTTACCACATATTAAAGAGATTAATAGAATGTCGTAGAAGTTCTTACTTGTATTGAGAAGAAAATTTATATTGGATCGATCATGCTTATCACTCCTTTCGGATAAAAGTTTGACCCCTTGTTCTCTAACCGGTTCTCTAATCAATTTCCTATTGGCAATCAAACTCTTTAGACTTCAAGTTCTAGAATGCCCATAAATTATCAAACTGTTAGATTTTCTATAGTGCTAGTGTATGTGGATTTAAAATTTTCTAAATCCAAAATATAGTGGAAAAATTAGATTAAAATATTTTTAATCTAAACATGCATTCATTATATGAAAGTTCCTATGGATCTAGTTCATATACTAAAATTAATATAACTGATTTTAGTAGAAAGGAATAAAAGTCTGTGATCAAGTTACATACCTGAATTGTTTTCTTTTTGTCTCAAATCTATTATTGGGGTTGAATCCAATTCAATTTCTGGATCTCGGGGTTGAGTATGTTCTAAATCAGTAGTACAAGCATCCTACCTCTATGGGTATCCATAGAGCTGATTTAAATTATTTCTTTCGATTTCTGCTTGCTTGAATCAAAGACATGAATAGATTTGAATCAAGCCTGGATTGGGATCAACCCTTGAACCTTTTTTGATCTTCTTTTTTGATTCTTGAAGAAGCCAAGAATCTTTCTTGATCCTTTAACCAATCAAGAAGAACTACTAACAAGAAGTGGTTGTAACAAACTTTGAATAAACTTGAGAGGAAGAAGAAGAAACCAACAACCTAGACTCCAACACTTGACACCAAGCAATAGGTTGTTGCCCACTTCTCTTAAGATCCAAAGGGAGGATGCCTAGAGAGAGAGCATGGGCTAGAGAGAGGAAGAGGAGGGGAGGCATTGGGCATAGTAAGAGTGCCGACAAGGATGAGAGATTATGTGATATGAAGAGAGATAGGGCTAGGGTCCTTTAAATAGATAACATAACGGTGTCTTAATCAAATTAGGATTCCTCCTTCTAATTATATTAGAAGTCCTAACTTAAAACCTCTTAAACCAATTAAAAGGGGCACCATTCATCCTTGACCCACGTTCACAACCAATGCTAGGCATCTCATCATATGAAACTCAATTAAATACTCTCAAATCAGCCCATATGGTTTCATGAATTTATTTCAAGGATTCTTGATCAAATCAAGATGAATAAATTAAAAATTCTTTCTTGATTTAATCCAAGTCATAAATTAAGCATCCAACTATTAGAAGCCATTGAATCAAATTCAATTAGGTTCAAATCAAGTGTAGAAATTGGCTAAAGCTTATCATATAAGCAAACCAACCACAAGAGGAATTGGGTTCATCCAGGTACTAGCAAGGTTAATATGAACCCAATAAGATTTCTCTAAATCCATATAAATTGGTACTTCATAAACTCAATTATAACTAATCTAGATTTTTTTCTTTATATGTGATCCCATAGGTTCAATTCTGTCTGATAGTGAGACATACCATGATCTCTATCATAGGTATCACTGCAACCTCTTTCAGTGGGTCAGAACAGTTTCACTCTAATTTGACAAGAATCATTGATCCAGAATGATCCTATTGAGCTCTCACAATCTATCAGTGACATCTAGCAATATATAGTGGTAACCCAGCAGAACCGAAATAGAACCTCTAGGTGTAGTTAATGTATGATATAGTCCTTCTATCATGAGTTTCGATTAGATGGCAGGTCATGGATAAATCGTCAAACATCATCATCAGTCATATAATAGATCTGATCAGCTTAAATTCAATAGTGATTCTAAATAAAAAATTTTCCATCAATCACACTACTATAGTTATAAATTTATGGATTCAGCTTCTCAAATCTCATAAAACTACTCTCTATTAAGGTTAATAGATCCCATCTAGATGCACATCTTGCTCCCACAACTCAACCAATTGAAGCCAACATCTACTATAAAAATTTATAATTGAATCAATACTTATGTGTAGTCAAATTACAACAGTCTTATTGTGAGCAACTATGACACCGTAGATCAAAGGACCAGTCACACAACTACAATATCAAGATGATCACTGACAATTGGATAGAAATTCATATGATCTCTCGTATAGTCATGCTCAGTATTAGTTATGCTCTAACAACTACCAGCATTAGCTGCTTAATATCTCTACACTGTAGATTATCTCATCTATCTTGAAAGAAGCAAACCGTGTGTCGGTCTATCTAGATCGATCAGCATCTTCATGACTATCTTATAATCAGGAGTAATTTAGGAATCGATTATACATATCTCTAATTCTCAACAATTGAGAATATATATCGTAATATCAATTTTAAGAAAGATTCAAAGACACATAACATTTGAACGAAAAAAAAATTATCTTTATTGATTAAATTAATAGTTTTAAGCATAAATTTATGTTATAGAATAAAATGTGTCAGCTAACAATTGACTTCTAGGACATACATCTAACACAAATACACACACACCCCCACCCACTGCCTCTTCAAATGCATAAAAAGTGATTGAAAAATCCTAATCAAATATAGAAAAAATACATATAAAAGAGGAATCGTGCATAGCAGTGAGAGGTGTGGAGACGAAGGCTGTCAAGAGCGGGCTGGGCAAAGGAGAGGTGGCGTGTGGTGTGGAGGTAGAGCAGAGGCGGCGGCGATGGTGAGGACGGTGATAGTGGCTATTGGTGAGAGAGGGAGTGAGAGAGCGGGAGTGAGAGAGTTGAGGGAGAGGGAGTGAGAGAGTGCGCAGTATGGAGGTGGAGCAGAGTAGAGAGCAGAGGCATTGGTGGCGGTGATGGTGATGGGGATGGTGACAGTGGCTATTGGCGAGAGAGGGACTGAGAGAGCAGGGGGAGGAGTGAGAGAGCCGAGGGAGGGGGAGTGAGAGAGCAATGAGAGAGCACGAGAGAGAGAAATGGAGGGAAAGAGAGAGCACGAGAGAGAGAAATGGAGGGAAAGAGATTCGGTGCCCTAAAAAAAAATCCTTTACCAATGCTAAAATTGCATCGGTAATGAGATTAATTACCTACGCAATTGATTGAGCATTGGCAATTAAGCTTATTATCGATGCAAATTTAGTATCGGTAAAGGGTTCCAAAAAGAATTTAAACAACCATTACCAATGCTTTATTTAAATGCTGACTCTACTATTGCATCGATAATTTTGTTATCAATGCTTTAAAAATAAGCATAGCAATTATAACCATTTTACCAATGCTTTTATCTTGCACAGCTAATTCCACTCTTTACCTACTCAAAATTTTGCATAGATAAACTATCTATTGGCAAAGCCCCAATTTTTTGTAGTGGAGCCATCAAAAAGAGATAGGGAGAGAGAGAAGAAGAGAGGCTTGGAGGGTATTTGGTTCAGTAAAGAAGATTGAAAAATGTCGATTGGAAGAGTTCGCTTAACCTTAGGTTAGAGTTATTCCATCGATGGGTTTTTTTGGAGGTTTGTTTAATCTTGAATTTTTTTTTCTTGTATTAGAAGCAGTATTTCTAGCATGGTATTAGAAAATTTTTTTATACTCTAAACTATTATTATAGTAGAAGCTTCTTCTAGCTCTGGTCCTTGTGTGGACGTAAATTTCGATCAAACTATGAAAATTCTGATGTTCTTATGATTGCTGTGATTTTTTGTGCCTTTAGTATATTGTTAACATAATTTTATTTTGCTTTATCTATTATTTTCAGTACTCAAATCTCAACACTTCATTCTTTTACTACGGTCGTTTGCCAAGACTACTCTATTGAGGCCAAAGATTACATAATAGTACTTCATCTCTCTTTGAAGGCACCAAAACTTTGGAATTGTTGCAAATGTATCCTTGCTGGTTTTCAGGATTACTCTTGGTATTTGGCAATGATAAACTGTTATAACCGACTTGATTCCAGTTGTGGCTACCCAAAGTAGGCTCGAGATACTACAACCATCTATTTCTCTATAAACTCCATCCACCAATCATACATAGTGTTCATTTTCTGCTTCCTCAGATAACCTAACCATCTTCCCTCTAAATTGAGCATTTGGCTTCTTTTATCCCTGGACTTTGTTCTGGTTTCTAAATCAAGAACAAAAGCGACTTGCGATTTTGAACTTGCCTTTTGATGACATGCAATAATGTGGCTCATGCATACTTCATTCTCACCGTTGCAAGCAGTTGGTTTTCAAAACTTTTCGACCCCAAAAATAGCTTCCTGTGAGGACTTCAAATCAATTCTCATGGTCGAAATAGTCTTGATTGGCCCACGTACTCTAAGTCTTTCTTGATTTATCTTTCTGACTTTTATTCGGCTTTTCTCATTTCCAGCCAAGTGGTATCATCTTAGCCACTCTTGATGCCTTTGATTGGGATGTGATGTAAGTAGTACCATCCACCACTCTGTAAATAGTACCATCCACCACTTCTACTCTGGTTGGTAGCATCTGTGCCCATCTTGTTAAATTAGACCTTAACACTCGTCCGGCTCCCATTATCGAGGCGAGCCTGTTATTATTATTACTCAGCTCCTGGTGTTGCGACATGGTCGCTACCTAACTAGTCTTTGGACTCCTCCTATGAGTTAGGATATGATATAAATAATTTAAATATTTTTTTAAATAGGCATATTTTGCAAGGAGAGTGTGAGGATGATCTATTTGGTAATCTAGAATGGTAGTAAATCCTTTGGGTCAGGGTCCACCAAGGCTTCTTTTGCTCCATGAAATACCCTCCCAGCACTTGATAAAGAGGGATTAGTTGCAAGTAGTGAGGTGTTGGATGTCCACGTGGGACTACAACTCTTAAAAAAAGAATAGAAGAAGAAGAAGAGCTTTTTTGGACTCGTATTAGTGGCCTATTTAATTGGGGACAACAGAGGGAGCATAAAAAAATCAGCAAGAGGAGTGCAAACTAGCACGGCATGAAAAAGTGAGTGCGGATGGAGAAAGCGGCAAGGGGGAGGAAGAAGAAAAAAATAAGAGGATCTGGTGCTACTTTATCAGATGATTAGATAGTTGATTGTATTTAATTTGATAAAATTTTAGTATATTATTTTTGACATCGAAAATTACAAGTTAAATAATTTTGATCTTTAAAAAATCTTTTTAATAATTATTTCAAGTATCTACATATTTGGTAAGATCTATTCTTATTTTTGTTGAAATCTGCTTAATTAATGATGATTATTTTACTACAGAATTAAAATTTTTTTTTGATGACATATTGATCGCTGTCATAAGCATCAGAAATAAATCACTAACTCAAAACTATATAGATAGTAGTGAGTCAGAGTCGAATCTACAAGGATCAATGGGGTTATGTTCACTTTTAAGTAAAAATCCTAAGAATTTAAATTAGATTGCAAATAAGAAAGAATAAAAATTTGGTTAAAAGAAAGTAAAAGTTCAAATTAAATGAAAATTATAATTAACAAGCAAGTAATTAAGAAAGATATCTCAGGATTTCGATTCGATTTCTTTTAATAAAATATAAATTAATTTTTATCATGTAATTATTAAAAGTATGATTGATCTTCGATCATAATCAAATTTGAGTCACTAATAGAATAAAAAGTTAAAGATGGACACTCCTCTGCTGCTTGTTTGCTATTGGTCCCATCCTTTATAAATTCTCCATAGTTTCTTGGTTTATAGATGAAAACTAGGCTCAATTTGAGTTAAGATCGGATTTTAATCATTGTTAAACTCATAGACCCCTGCCAGTCGTTGGATGTTGATCAAACAGCCTGAAAATGTGTTCAAATCATCCTAAATCCAGTCGGCATCGATTCTGGCCATCGGATCAATTGTCAAATCAAATCTCGCCCATTGATCAGCGCACAGGAAAGCTTCAAAACTCTATTCACCATCGGAATCAACTTCAGCCATTGGATCTTAGTTTGGAGTGCGCTAGGCCATCAGATCGCGCAACAAAGCTTCTCTGGTTTATTCTCTTGACCGGCAACTCCCAAGACCATCCAATCAACCTCGAAATCTAATTTGGACCGTTCGTCAGTGCAAAACCTCAGCCTACTCCATGTGCTGTGACTGTGCATTGGCAAAAGTTCTATGGATTGGGCTATTGGATCCGTGGATCGAGCGATCCGTCCACCATGCACCAGCCGGCTAATTGGGTTCGGTTCGAGCCATTTGGACTTGATTTTAGGCTGATTTTGAGCCCAGTTTGGCTTGGATTTGAACTTTTCTTTATCTCTCAAATTGGGATCCATTTTGAGTCCGATTTGCTCCAAATTTGAATCATTCTAACTCTTGAATCGAGCTCTTTCTATTGACAACTATCTTTCTTGCAAAAGATCAATAAAAATATTAAATCTTAAAAATAAAGATAAATTAATTAATAAATTAATATTTTATTAACATATTTATGGTACTTATCACACCCTCCAACTTGAACTTTACTCATTTCGAGTAAAATATGTAAATCAGTAATGTGTACCAAATTATTCTTGAATTAAAAGTTATCTTAGACATTCCTAAAGGCAGCTGATACTCGATTAGATCATTAAAGAGGTACTTCATTGGATTATTAATTTGACCCAATTAGTGGTTAAGTGAAATCCATAAAAATTTTTAGAATTTTTCCTTTGCCAACTTTCCACCTCACTCTTTAAATTCTCTAACTTACTATGGATTTGGTGTGATATTTTTTTATAGTTTAGTCTCTTATTCTCTCTCTTCAATTTTTTTTAATGAATATTTATATGTATAGTCAGTACAATGTCATAATTCCTTAAGCTTTCTAATTGACTCTTGTAACGAGCTTTAGGTCAATGACTCTCAAACTAGTTTGCTTTAGGACATTTGGTGTAGAACACCCCTCAGGCTTACTAACTCGAGTCAAAAAGACTACGAGTTAAGACCGACTCTATAAGAGGTTTTTTATATTCTCAATGTTTGACACAAATAATAATGCTTGCTTAGGCGAAAGGGTCCGGTTACTCAGTGAGAAATGCTAAAAATCTATTTATTAAGGCAGAATTTTTGCATACTTTAACCTTTCCACTTATACCCCCATGAAGTAGATTTTTTATCGAGATCAATGGACAGAAGGTTTTGGAATTGCTTCAAATTTTTTTTGATCTAAATCCTATCATTCATTGGGTTTCTTAATAATTTATCTCTTAATATCTCTAAAATTATCTAGACCGTTAATCAATTATTGATTAGGGTGCCTATGTAACTTCAAATCGAGATAAAATTTGAGTACACACAACTAATTATTTTTGACCATACTTACGGACTTAATTAAATCAATTTTTCTCTCTCCCAACTTAAACGACATTGTCCTTAATGGAGGAGAGAAATAGAATATGATAAGTAAAAAAAAGAAAAGGAAGGAGTTCACCTGGATTTAATTATTCATGGTTCAGCTTGGGCCTTAAGGACAGTAGATGTAGGTCTCCCCCCAATTTAGCTTCGATAACCCTGAAGTAGGTCCTAAATAATTAAAAAAATAAAAAAAATATAAGAAATTGGTTGCCTCTCAACAAGCACTAAGTTTAATATCTTCGATCAGACCTCGTGAAGCTCATTATTATGCATATACTGGTTCTACCAAGTTGATGGGTACACCTTGCCATGGCAGATGGTTGGATGAAGTCCAATCGGTGATGGTCCACACTAAATTTCTTAATGACATATCTTCGGATTATGACTAGCAGAAAGTGGCTTGGATTGCAAGGTAGGTGTTGATTCTAGTGCCAAGGCTAAGACAATACCAAACAACTCTGAAAATGGCTCATATTTTGTTATCCAAGGTGGGTCTAATAGATCACTCAACTTCTTTATGTCATTTATTCCAACATCGTTCAAAAATTTGCATGAAGGATCCTCAGTAGGGTTTTCAGGACTAACTTGCTGAATAACTACAATACTTGGTTCTTGAGGTAGCACTTGGATTGGGCAGTCCATTGTTGGGTCAATAATTGTCCTTCTAATGGCTTCTTCATCTTCTCTTTTTATACCTATAATTTGGGCTTTCTGATCTTAAGTGACTTTAGGCTCTAGGAATGGAACTTTTAACATGACTAGGAATGGCTTTTGGTCCGATATAGGTGGGGTCTCTAATGAAGGAACTATTGGTGTGATAGAGAAAAGGAGCATTTGCTCATATTCTTGATCCATGGAGGAGTGGAAATGGATGGCTCTAATAGAGTATTCATTTCTTCTATGTACCCATCTATGTCAAAGTTGTCTATATCAAAATGAGTTAGATAGGCTTGTAGAAGGTCTTGTGAGGGTATGGTAGGGGTGGCTTCTTCTACAAGTCCTTCTAGTATGTTTACTTCGCTAAACTTTTCACTTTGAGATCTGTGATAGTATTGAACACATTCAACCTTAACTTTTATTCTCAAACGATATGTCCATGGTGTTGCGAAATTTTAGTGCAGGGGTAAAATGGTAATTTAAACTTTTTAAAATCACTATTTTACAGCAAAAATTATTAATTAATTTAATTAATTAA
>KE505887.1:48442-65265 GCA_000441515.1 Elaeis oleifera | reverse complement strand
ATTTAAAACCCAATTCACCCCCCCCTCTTGGGTTCCATAGCTGGACAACAGACTTCTATCATCAGAATCAGATATGAAATCTAAATCAGAATAACCCTCGACTCGTAACTCAGAACCTCCTTCAAAGATCAAGAATAAATTCTTAGTTCTTCTCAAGTACTTAAGGATGTTCTTCACAGCTATCCAGTGCTCCTTGTCTGGATTCGATTGATATCTACTCGTGACACTCACAGTAGGGGCAATATCAGATCGAGTATATAGCATGACATACATAAGGCTTTCTATGATCGAAGTATAAGGAATCCTACTTATGCGTTGAACCTCCTCAGATGTGGTTGGACACATCATCTTGAAAAGATGAATACCATGCCTAAGAGATAAAAATCTTCTTTTAGAGTTTTTCATGTTGAACCTTTTCAGCATTTTTTCTATGCACAGCTTTTATGATTGGCCTAGCATCTTTTTAGATCTATCCCTATAGATCTTTATTTTTGAGAATATAGGATGCTTCTCCTAGATCTTTCATGAAAATTTCTTGGATAACCATCTTTTGATCGAGATTAGTATGAAAATATCATTTTCAATAAGGAGAATATCATCTACATACAATACGAGAAATATTATTATGCTTCCACTGATCCTTTTATATACACAAGATTTTTCTTCATTTTTGATGAACCAAACGATTTGATTGCATCATCAAAATGAAGATTCTAACTCCAAAAAGCTTGCTTTAATCCACATGTGGATCTTTACAGCTTGCAGACTCGGTGATCACTAACACTGGATGTGAAACTCAAAGGCTGCTCCATATAAATCTTCTTTTAGATATCCATTCAAGAAAGCAATTTTCACATCAATCTGTCAGATTTCATAATCATAAAATACTGCAATAGCAAGCAGAGTGTGAATAGATTTTAGCATGGCTACAGGTGAGAAAGTTTTTTGATAGTCAATACCTTCACACTGACTATAATCTTTTGCCATGAGCATAGCTTCATTGGTCTCTATCATATCTTCTGCATCTATTTTTTTTTATAGATCCATTTACACCCAATGGGTACTATACCCTCAAGTGGATCCACTAAGGTTCATACTTGGTTCGAGTGTATCGAGTCTATTTCTGATTTCATTGCATCTAATCATTTTTCAAAATCGATGTCAGACATCGTTTCATTAAAAGTATTCAGATCATCTCCATGACTCTTATCTCCTATAAGGAATATTTTCTCTACTTTCTCCGTAAGCATACCAATGTACTTTTCTGGAGGATGGGAGACTCTACTAGGTCTACAAGATGATGGAGGAACATCAACTACTGGCTCATGAATAATGGGTTTCTGAGGATCTATAGCTCGTTGCTCTTCAAAGATCTTCTCTTCAAGCTCAATTAACCTCCCACTGCCTCTTCCTCGATAAACTAATTTTTAAGAATTTAACATGATGACTCATAATCATATTATGACCTTATGGAAGATAAAAGTAGTATCCTATGGTTCTTTCAAATATCTTATAAAACGAGCCATAACAGATCTATCCTCTAATTTATTAGCCATCTATTTTCTGACATTGGCTGGGCATCCTCAAGTCTTAAGATAATCTAGACTCGACTTCTTATCATGTCATATCTTATATAGTGTGATAAGAATAGATTTTGATAGAATCTTATTCAATAAATATATTACAGTTAATAAGATATGTCTCAAAGATATAAGGATAAATCAGTGAAGGTCATCATAGACCTGACCATATCTCACAGGATCCTATTCCTCCTTTCGGATACTCCATTGAGCTGAGATGTTCTTGGAGGAGTCCACTGAGAGACTATACTATTATCCTTAAGATATTTCAAAAATTTTCAACTGAAGTATTTATCTCCTTGATCAAATCGAAGAACTTTAATGATTTTGCTTGTTTATTTTCTACTTCGTTTATGAATTTCTTGAACTTTTCAAAGGCTTCAGATTTGTATCTCATCTAAAACATATATCTGTACCATGATAGATCATTGGTAAAGATGATTAACTATAACCACCTCTGACCTACACATCAAATGGCCTACACACATCAGTGTGTACTAGGGTAAGTAGCTCAGTGGCTCTTTTCTATATCCTACAAAGGGTAGCTTGATCATTTTTTCTTGAAGATAAGATTTACATGTTGGGTATGACTCAGAACCAAAAAGTTAAAGATTCTATTTTTTTAAATTTGTTTATCCTGTCCTCTCCAATATAGCTTAGTCTATGATGCCACAAGTATTTTTGATTAATTTATTTCTAAATTTTTTTGACCTATGGCACTCACTACTTGCTCATTTGTATTCATATTCGCATCAACATGTAAGTGATAAAGACTATCAATCAAAGATCACGTGCAACTAATTTATTCATAATAATAGAATAATAGTCTTTATTAAATTAAATCAAATCATCTTGTACTAGCGCAGATATGAAAATCAAATTCTGACTAGCTACAGGTATGAAATAACAGTTTTTAATCTAATCTAAATTTGATGATAATCGAAGAGTTTAAGTGCTAATGACTTCTACAGTAACTTTTATTTCATTATGATCCGAAGGATCATGTCACCTTCTCTCAACCTCTTACTTTCTATTAGATCCTGTATTGAAGTACATATATGAGCACTAGAATCAGAGTCCAATACCCAACTAAAGTAAAGAAATCATTTGGTTAGATTCAATTACGAGCATATTTGACATATCTTTCAAAGATGTGTCGTCCTTCTTGGTCTTCAAGCTTTTCAGATAGAGTGGACAGTTTCTCCTCCAATGACCATCAGCATCCCAATGGAAACACTTTCTTTTGTTTGCAGCCTTCTTTGAAACATCCTTCTTTGTCTTATTCTCCTTCTACTTCTTTGTGGCTTTATTCTTCTTCTTTTAACCAAACTTTCTCTTGGATGAAGAAAATCGCTCTACAGCAAGAATAGTGCCTCTTAAATTTTTCAAGATTCTCTCAGCAATGACCAACATATTGACCAGTTCGGATATAGTGCAATCCAATTTATTTATATAAAATTATAATAAATTAACTATATGAACTCGTAATGGATTGGAGGCTCAAATTCACTTGTAATTTCTTTGCATATTTAGCTCGAGCTTTCCAAGCTCCTCAAGATCCTTGATTACTGTCATACAGTACTTATGGATTGACTGTCTTTCATGCATCTTCTTGTTGAAGAGTCTCTTAGACACTTCAAAGTGTGCAGTTTAGCTCTGCTCACCATACAACTCTTGTAGGTGAGTGATCATAGCTTTGGTAGTAAGCATATGCTCATGCTGGCTCTACAACTCATTTGACATGAAAGCCAGTACATAGTACTTAATCTGACTATCTTTATCCGTCGTCCATTTATCAAATACTGTTCTCTGCTCAGTACGAGGACGGTTTGGTAACACTGGAGGGTCTTGATTAAGTATATGTCCTAATTTTTTAGAGATCAAGATAATCTTGAGGTTTCTTAGCCAATTTTTAAAATTGATTTTGGTCAAATGATTGGATTCAAAGATATGGACAAGAGGGTTTAGAGCTAACATAGTTTAACTATGAAAGTAGAGATTCAAGTTAGATTTTTATACTTTAAATTTTATATTTGTTCTAGAAACTTTGGGAAGCAAGCAAAACTCTCACTATTTTTTTTGGATCCCTATACTCTTCAGGTGGAAGTAAAAATCCTAACGCGATAACTGTATTTCTAGTGGGTACTACAGTCCCATCGATGCTGTGTACCTTACCTGATAGATATTGATAATACACACACCGATGCGTAGACAACTCCTTATCCAGATGCTTCTCTAAGCATGTAGCTATTTGATCTCTAAGTCATGTGGGCTCACTTGATAGATATTGACCACACTATTTAGTTAAGTCCGATCTACCATTCACAAGCAGGTGCCCAGCCATCATTGAGTCTCTCACCTAACAGGTATTGGGCTTAACTCCATCCTTACTCTGGAGTAACTCTTTGCTAATAGAGTGGCTGCATATTTTGGTGCAACTGAACCACTGTGACCAGCCGCGAACAATCAATACCAATAGCACGCCTGTATATCTATAATGGTGGAAGACCTCTAAACTTAATATTTATGGGTGATTTTAAGTTTAGGTCTTATATAATTAGTCATCATATGATTGATCTAATTGGTATGGACCGAATCAAACCGCCAAGCAACCATATTTATGACTCAATCTTCCAAATTAGTCAGATAAGTTGAGATCGATAGGGGTACCGCCGTTGCTTTTCTTAGATACTAATAAATTGATCAGATCAACGAACGAAATCAATTAAATAATCTTATCTCAATTACATATCTTAAACATCAATAGGTAAATTGGTCTAAATAGGTTAGCCCAAGTGAATCAGGCTAAAAACATCAAACTGAATTAGGTCTTTAGGTTAATCAATTCTATATATGAGATTTAATCGATTTGATCAATAATAATTGTATTATCTAAGACTTAATTGATATAATCTTAATCAATATTTGACTTAGTTTGATCAATTATTTAATCAAATTAGATCCATTATGTTCAAATCAAAATCTCTAGATGTAATTTAATTACATGACCTAATTTTTGATTTACCCATGACCAAAACCCTTATGCACAAACACAAATGTCAGATCATAAATCTAAATTTTAGATGTAAATTTTTGTATGAAAAGTAAGTTTTAAATTATGAAACTAATTTTCAGATTTAACATACAAGCATATATCTCATATATGTATATAAAATTCAGATCTAAATAAAAATTCAGATCTTATCACGATATCATATATCTTATATACAAATCATCAATTAAATTTAAACTTATTTTCAGATCTTAATATACAATCATATATCTCATATATGAATCATAAATCAAATCTAAATAATTTTAAATTTTATGCATGCAAACATATATCATATATATGAACTAAAAAAGTATCTAGAATAATTTTCAGATTTATGCATGCCTTCATATGTCCCATATGTAAATTGAAAATCATATCTAGAATAAATTTCAGATTCAAATTAAATATATATACATCTTATATATCAAGAAAATTAGATTTTAAAATTTTTTCAAAAACATACATGTCAATTTCGTACATATGAAACTTGTGGCTCTGATACCACTGTTGAAATTTTTATAATGCACATGCATGTGTCTTTCAATTTTTTTTTCCTAAACAATATAGCAAATTAAAGATTAAAATATTTTTAATCTAAAACATGCATGCACAAGAACATAACATACAATGATCTACTTTATATGCTGAAATTAACACATACTAATTTTTGTATTAAATTAAATATGTGATCGAATCACATACCTGATTCGCTATCTTTTTTTGAACCTAGATCTGAAAGAAGGTAAGTTCTTTCATAGTTGTGCAAGTATCCGACCTCTATGGGTATCCACTCAGGATCAGTCTGGATCATTTCTCTATGGTGTTGATCTTTTTTCTCCAAAAATGATCATTCTGTAAATCTAAACGAAGTCTAGATTTTTGATCAACTCTTAATCTTTTCTTGATTTTCTTCTTTTCTTCTCTTCTCTTGATCTCCTTCCCTTGATCTAAAAGCAATCAAGGACTTGAAACCAGTAAAGAAGATTGGCCCCCAACACTTTTGGGTGTTGGATTTGATGGACGCGCAACACCTTTGGGTGTTGGAACAAAAGGGGAGGAAGAGAAGAGGCATGAGGGCTGATTGGAGGCTTGGAGCTTGCTGATTTTCTAATGCTAAGACACTTAGGAAAGGGTTCTTCAAATAGAAAAGAGGTTTGAATCCTATTTAAAATCAAATCAGCCCCATAGTATGAGTCCTATTTGAAGAAAAATCGATAGATGCATAGTATGTATTTTAAAATTTTATGCAACGAAATTGAATAGATTAAATAATTTAATCTACAAAATATGCTTAACATCTAATCTTAACTCCTATCCTAGGATCTATAATATGACATATATGCATAAAAGGATCTAAAAATAAAATCTACATGTATGATCACATCATACACGCATCTGTAGATCACATCTGCATACAGATCAAGTTCACAACTTGATACCTGAGCGCGGCTAGAAGATCTTTGCATCTGAATCCAGAGAACTCGAAGGTTGCTCATAGCCATACAGGGTGTCCAGCCTCTATAGTTGATTCACTCGAAGTTCTATACTGATCAATCTTCTCAGGAATGCTAGTTCGCACGAAGACCTCTAGATGGCTGAACTGCTCCTACTTTAGATCTCACGGACTCCTCCGAAATCGAAGACGGACAAGGAGGATCAGATGATGGGATAAAAGATAGAGAATTTTTTCTCTCTTGGTTTTCCCTCACCAAAAATCCTAGATCTGATCTAGGTATCTCACTAAAGAGGAGAAGGTTCTCCTCTATGCTCACACACCCAAGATGGCCGTCCAACCCCAAGACCTCACACCCAAAACCCTAGCCTCACACTAGAAACTTTTCCTCTATTTTCTCTCTTTCTTGTTTTGTTGCACAAAACTTAAGGCTTCTTATAGATGGTATGGATAGGGAGAAAGAGTCCAAGTTCAAATCAAATTCGAATCAAGATAAGGATCAAGTTCCACACTGAATTCAAATCCAATTTAAATTCAACTTGAACCAAATCTTGTCTCATCCTTAGTGCTCTCATAGTGGGCGACATAAAACCTTTTAGCATGGAGTTTCTCATGCAAATCTGAATTTGCATTGAGGTGTGGGTGGGTGCACAAGGGTGGTCGGCATTAGAGAGGAGTCCAAGCTGATTTGGACTCTTAGGTTTTATCTAATAAGTCTTCAACCTAATCAAATTAGGTTAGACCCAATTGAATAACTTGAACCCAATCTAATTAGATTCAAACTTGATTAAATCAAAATTTAATTAAGTCCAATTTTTGATCAAATCAAAAATTAATCACCCTTAGCAATTAGGTCATCTCATAACCAAATCGGATCAAATCAAATCGAATCCAATTCAATTAGACTTGAACCAAATTACATTGCTCAGTCAAATTAAGCTAATTATTAATCTAATTGCTTATCAATCATCCTTTAATTCACAAACTCCTAGCGAATTAATCTACTACAATATTTGCATCAGGTTAAACATAAATGATATTGATGATTAAACCCAAGAATGATTCTCAATCATTGATCAGCCACTTGATTAGATAAATTTTTTTTTAAGTATGACCCCATAGGTTTGAATTTAAGCCGATAGCATAAGAATAACTTCCTAAACTAATTGATGTAACCATCTAGCAATAGAATCTGACATCTGGATAGGTCGAATGATTGTAAAGCAACATTCAAGAATCTACTGGTGTATGGTTACCGTATATTTCATCTTTTTGATCCTAATGCTCAAGGTGACATAGGATTTAATTGTTGATCTTGAAATAGTCAACCACATTGTATCTTAACTTTTCAAATCTATTACATGAATTTTTTTTATCAAGATTTTACCAAATTGAAATACAGTGATGCATTAACTTCTGAATCTGAAAAGGTCAATCCCATCTGACTCACACACCAATTTAATAAGTACTTGACTGCACTCAGAAATCTTCCATCACTGAATTAAAATTCAGATAATCCAATACCAAAGTACAGTGAGTTTCTTGTAAGTCACCATGATGATCTCAGATCGGAGGAACACTTAGATCCATTCCCTTCACAAGCTACTCGTGACAGCAGAGTGCTCTGTAGTTGGTCACGTTTGGTACAAATGTACTCTTATATTTCACCTGCATGCCATACCAGTGTCTCCACACTCCTTGGTTAAGAGGACAACCAACCCATATGGCATACAACAACCTACACTTGATATCGCTATCGTCCTATTAATAGCGTATCGTTTGACCGCAAATAAGTTTAAGGACTAAATGATAAATCTTTTTTATTAATTTAAATAGTCCTAAGGACTTCATCACAACACAGGAGTTCATATAGAAGATGTATAGAAAACTTGTGATGAGTAATGTCAAATAACTTTATTATTAAAAAATTCATATATAATTATAAAATGAGCACAACCGTCAACAGACTAAAGATTGATTTTGGGACATAATTTCCAACAACTCCCGCTTGGACTAAAGCCAATCAATACAGTATTGCAAATCCATCTTCAATTTATGATCATCGAATTCCTTGACATTGAGGGCTTTAGTAAATGGGTCAGCCAGATTCTCTTTTTCGTCGATCTTCTGGAGGTCGACATCATCTCGATCCACGATCTTCTGAATCAGGTGGTAGTGGCATAGTATATGCTTGGTGCGCTGATGGGACTTTGATTCTTTCATTTGAGTAATGACGCCAGTACTGTCGCAGTATAACAGGATCGAACCATCGATGGAGGGTGCCACTCCGAACTCGTTGATGAACTTCTGCAACCATACAGCTTCCTTTATAGCATCAGATACCATAACATACTCCACCTCGCAAATTGAGTCGGCCACGATGTGCTGCTTAAAATTTTTCTAGCAGATTGCTCTACCATTCAGGATAAATATATATCCTGACATGCTCTTGCTATCATCATAATCTGACTGAAAGTTGGAGTCTATATACCCCATAAGTTTCAAGTCAGATTCTCCATAAACGAGCTACTGGTCTTTAGTATTTCTCAAATACTTGAGGATAATTTTCATAATCTTCCAATGGTTTTCCTTGGATCAGACTGATACTTGCTCACTACCCCTAGTAAGTAGACAACATCCGATCTCGTACATATAATGACATATATGATGAATCCCATTGTCGAAGCATATGGAATACTACTCATACGCTTCTTTTTTTGAAGGGTTGTCAGACAATCTCTCTTTGAAAGAGAAATTTCATGGACTATCAAAAGATAGCTTTTCTTAAAAATCTCCATACTGAACCGCTTCAGCATGGTATCGATGTACGTGGACTGGGATAATCTAAGCAATCTCTTCGATCTATTTTTATAGATCTTCATCTTAAAGATGTAGGATGCTTCTCTCAAGTTCTTCATAGAAAACTGAGATGGCAGTCAAACGTTTATTTCTGTAATGCAGGGACGTCATTCTCGATTAAGAGAATATCATCTACGTACAAATAAGAAATACAACTACAGAATTGTTTATCTACTTGTAGATGCAGGGTTCTTCTCTATTCCTAATGAAGCCATATGTTCGGATCACCTTATCAAAATGCATGTTCTAACTCCTGGAGGTCTGCTTCAATCCATAAATAGATCTCTGAAGCTTGCATACTTTAGACTTATCTGTGAATGTGAACCTTTAGGTTGTATCATATACATCTCTTCTTTCAGCTCTTCATTTAGGAAAATAGTTTTATATCCATTTGACAGATTTCATAATCTGAATGTGCCGCTATCGCAAGTATAATCTGAATAGATTTGAGCATTGTCATAGAAAAAATATCTCGTCATGGTCAATACCATAACATTGACGATATCTCTTGACAACCAGATGGACTTTATAGGTCTCCATCTTTTGTCTGTGCCCTTCTTCCTTTTGAAGATTCACTTACATTCTATAGATTTTACTCCTTCAGGTGGGTCAACTAATGTCCATATATCATAGACCTTCATGGACTTTATTTTAGACTTCATGGTTTCAAGCCACTTATTGGAGTCAGAGTATCCATATAGGTGATCGGATCCTCATTGTTCTCATCGAGTTCAGTAGGATCACCATCTCAGACCAAAAAATCATAATATCTATTCAGCTGACGCACGCGGTACTCTTTCGGATCTCCATAATGGTGCATCTACAATGGGCTCAGGGTTTGATCCAATCAATCTTGTTCTTTAGGTTCATTAGATTGTGTCGGTTCATCTACCATCGAACTTCATCAAGTTCAACCTCTAGAGGCATTAGTTCCTTCATCAAGGAACTCTTTTCTAAAAGATTGCCTTAAGATTGACGAACATCTTTTGTTCATCGATAAGGTAGAATAATATCCCTTAGTTCTTTTAGATACCCTATGAAAATATACTTCTCTGACCTAGGTCCGAGCTTGTCTATAATTAAATGCTTCATATAAGCTGGACACCCCCAGATCCTAAGGTGTGAGAGAACCGACTTACGCCCTATCTATATCTCATATGGTATTTTGCTCATAGACTTACTCGAAACTCTATTAAGTACATAGCAAGCCAACTCAAATATATATCCTTAAAAGGAGATCGACAGACTAACAAAGTCCATCATGGACTGAACTATGTCCAACAGTATTTGATTCCTCCTTTTCGATACACTATTATACTATGGCATCTCAGGAGGGATCCATTATGAGAAAACTCATTCTCTCCTAGATATGTCAGAAACTCATTGGTGAGGTATTCAACCCTTCAATCAGACCGAAGAGTTTTAATACTCTTTTCAGTTTGTTTCTCTATCTCATTATAGAATCATTTGAACATTTCAAATGATTCTGACGTGTTTCATCAAGTAGACATACCCATACATAGATAGATCGTTTAAGAATGTAATGAAATAGTGATATCCATCTCTAGCACTTGTGTTTATGGGTTCACATACATCATATGTATTAGACCTAGAACATTACTAGCTCATTCATCTTTTCAGTAAAGGTGACTTAGTCATCTTTCAAAAGACAAGACTCACAGGTAGGTAATGATTCACAATCATTGACTTTGAAGATTTTCTCTTGGATCAACCTATTCATCTTATTCTTGTTAATATGACCTAGCCTACAATACCAAAGGTAGGCATCCGTAACATCATCTATCCTAAGGTATTTATTCGATGTGTACATTACACTAGACCGTGATACAATACAAATGTCATTATTTAATTATCTATTTATCACAATAACACCATTCAAAATGACATTACAAGAACTATTCTTTATTGAAATCTTATAATTTTTTTGGCCAAAAGGCCTACAGAAATTATATTTAATAGAAATGAAGGACAAAAATGATAATCACTAAGAAAAATGATATGAGAATTGAATACAAGCTTGATAATTTTTTAGGCTAGAACTGGAACTGATCTTCCATCTTCAACGTTTAGGAATCTCTCGCCGTCCTCAAATCTCTTATTAATCTAAAGTCCCTGCAATGAATTGTAAATATTAATAGGACTACTGGTATCTAATACATAGGTCATAGTACATAAATAGAGAAGTTGCAAGATATTATCATATAATTATCTTGCCTAGCAACTACTTGCTTTTTCTTATTCGGCCTATTCGGATCAAGGGAACTTTGTATTAAAGACAGTTTCTCTTTCAATGATCCTGTTTCTTATAGTAGAAGCATTCTATCTGACTCTGATTGGATTTAGACTTAGATTTCTTGGTCTGACACCCAGCATGTTGCATCCTTTTGTTTTTCTTTTCCCTTTCTTAAAGGGATGATGCTTCACCAAGGATCCTCCCACTACATTCACCATCTCCTTGTGGAGCTGGTAATCCTTCTCAAAAGACTGTAACAACTATTGGGTTTTAGTGATGCAGCAGAATATGAATTTCAAAATTTTAACATGTATTCAATTTTTGAAAAAATGTTTAACAATTAAACTAGACCATCGGAATACAAAACCCTAGGAACCCCTTGATGATTACAATCAAACATCAGAAATATACATATCAGGAGAAGATCAGAAGTCATATACCATCATGAAGATCATGAAATGGTAATCTTGAGATCTTTATAAGACTCCAAAGAAGAAGCCCTCCAACGGTGATCCACACAGGACTGATCAGGGCCCTTTCCAATTCGTCATGGCATTGCAGCCTTCTTCGCAAGCTCACTACTGATCATCCTTCGTACGAACGGATTGCACCACTCCTTGTATTCCTTCAAGACCTCTACTAGGATCTCTTTAGGAACCTTTTTTCAAAAGATGTTACCATACACAAATTAGATTTTATGTTCAACACATGAACAATCTTATTTCTAGATAAGTATCTCATACTTTCCATTTTCTCTCTTTCCTTCTTTCTATTTTCTTTCTCTTTTCATTGCCTTTTCAATTCAGATTTTTTAACCTCTTTCTTATCTAATCCCACATCCAAAATAATTTTTAGATGATTTTTATACCATATGGGATGCCCCTTATATAAGGAATGAAGGGCGCCACATAAAACACCAAGGGCGCCAACTTTTGGCATCCCATCTCCCTTACACGGTATCTATAAATTTTTTTCAGGGAACCAAGGAAATGGCATGAAAAAGAAGTGATTGACCAACAGAAAGACTCTTCCTCCACTGAAAAAAATTAATACACCATCTTATGGTGCGTGGAAAGGGATTTAATGTGAGAAATCAAGAGTCCTTAACAATTAAGACTCTTCCACATTGAATGCATATATGTGAGGTGTCCCTTATTATTTGGCATTCAAATTCCTTCCAAGAGAAGGACTCTTCCTCCTCTTTCACATCCTATATCTCAAGCACCATCATATGTCACGAGGAATTAAGGAAAATATGTGGAATTATATAAGGAATTAAGAGGAGTGAACCAGAAGGACTTCTCCTCTTAAACGCCCAAATAAAGATGCCATATTTATTTCTCGTGTGGTTTTGATGTGGAGGTGGTGGATTCACATGGAACTCTTCCATATAAATCAGATGAACCAACTAATAAATAGATGGTTCAAACCCAATCACATTAGGTTAAGGCAAACAAGTTTAGGTTAGCACAAACAAGTCTAGGTTAGCACTGAACCCAATTGGGAACTTGGTTAATTCATGTGCTAGCAATTTAATTAACCCATTGAATTTATAATAAATTTAAATAGGTTAAATCAAAATCAAATTTTTATTGTGTGTGATCCATTGGATTCCAAATCTAGACAGCAGTAGACCCAGACTCTCGACGTAATCCTATTCTGATTGGATTAGATCAGCTCAATAGTCTCAATCAACTAGGACTCTTCCTAATTGATTCTTGAATTAAACTCTTTTAATTCTGACAAGTTCATAAGTCAAGATTGATGTCTAGCAATATCTCATGACTATCCAAAAGATTTGAAATTTGGTGAAAATATCAAAATTATCTTTTCGTAGGGAGTTATCGTACAATTCAATCCTTCGATCACACAACATCTCGAAAAGGCCATGGGTATGGAAATATGTCAAACCCAAATACCTAACCATATGTATCTCAATCCGATGATGATGACTTGATTGATGAACCAGTAAAATTATTTTACTGTTCATCCCTGCTCTGGTCAGAGACTCTCAGAATCACCATCCTATGAGATCACATAGGATGTTCTCTCCTCCTACAAGGAGTGACCGATTCCTTATTGACCACTCACAACCTTCATGTACACTTCACTATACCCAGAATATCCAACACACATCTCCAAGCAGTGTGCTAGGGAATAAACTAAAGTAAGGATCTATATACACAAGATACCATGGTAATCTCAGATCAAAGGATCACATGCACTACTCCCACTGAAGAACCATCTATTGACATGCTGTAAGGCTCCATCAGATATTCTTCCTATAGGTCAGTTTAGTAAACTCATTCTCTAATGAGCACCTACATCCTTATCTTAGTGTCACCACACAAGTGGTTGTGAAATCAACCACCCTCTCCATCGAGCATACATAGGATATACCAGTCTTATCGGTATCATCGATCCCTGACTCGATGATCCAATGACTGAAAATATTTTGAAGCTATCAAGATTTTAGGTCTCACTGACATTATCTCATCGTGGCCTTAAAATCATTATCCTAATCTATGAAGTTTCTCATAATTATATAAATATGATGCAACAAATGATAAAACATAATATCTCATAAAAAATAACTAATGCCATGCAAATGAGTAGGAAGATAATAAAGAAAAATTTCTTCGCATCCCCATGCGATTGGCTTGTAGGATACTATTCTTTCAATTTTTCACTTGCACTAAAGTCAATCGCCCCTGTACTTGATGCCCATACTATCAGGGTAGTAATTACACTGCTGCTGTATAAAGCTTAGTGAACTGTTCCATTATGATATTCTTAATATTAACTCATTTTATGATCATATCATGAATGAGGTGAAAGTGCCTATGATGTGTGTGGGTACATAGTGAGACCAGACCCAAGTCAATGATGAACCCTTCATCAGGAAACTTTCTTTAGCAATCTTTACTAACAGCAATTAACTGAGTCAAATGCAGTTTGCTGCTTGAAACTCTTCCAATTCTCTGCTCTTCTAGTATTTCTCAATTACTATGAGAATACTTTTCATAATTTTCAAAAGATCCTATCATGGATCTGTCTGAAAATCAATGATTATGCATAGAACATAATACACATCAAGCTTGGTACAATAAATATATGGATAAGTAAACTCCTTTACACCCATTCATATTGAACCCTTTCAATATAAATTTCATGTACCTAGAATGGGATAAGCCCTGCATCCACTTACATCTATCCCTATAGATGCCTAGTATATTGGATGTTTAACCCAAGTCTTATTCCATGAAAACATCTATGATAAGCATGTCGTTGATCGAGTGCAATATTGGGACTATCTTTTCAATATGCTGTATGTCATCTATATACATAACCAAGAAGTTAGTGGGACTCCCACTTGTCTTTTGTACACACACACGGTTCATCTATATTTGATAAAGTCAAATATTTTGACTATCTCATCAAAAATAGAGGTACCATCTCCTTAAAAATTATCTGAATTCATAAATGTATTTGTCCTCCCACTAGAGACAACTTCTCTAGATGGTGCATGGTAATAGTAATAATCTGGATTGACATCCCTGATAGTAACTTGTTGGGTCATACCCATAGGTGCTTCAACTATAGTCCATACTTAGTTGATGTTTAGGGTGTTTATTTCGGATATCAAGATTTCAGACCAACTGTTAGAGTCTCTACTCATGTTGATCTCCGAATAGATCAAAAAAATATTATTCACAATAATATATGGTATATCGTCATTCTCAATGATAAATTCATATTTGAGTGGTACATTATACACTCAAATTGACCTTCGATGAGGAGGTGTTTTTATGGTTGTGCCTCATCAATGAGTACATCTGGTTGAGGATTAACTTGTGGACGCTACACAGGTTAGAAAAATTTATAGATCTTGAACTTCTCAAGTTCAATTATCCTCCCACTATCTCCTTGTTAGAAAATTTTTTTTTTCTAAAAGGTGGTATACCTACTTGACAAAACATCTTTTGTCTAGTAGGGTGGTAGAAATAGTATTACATACTACTCTTTAGGATAACCTATATACTAATAAAAATCTATTCTAGCACAAACTTATGTACATCAACTCTTTTCACATAAGTTGGGCAACCTGTCTTTTATCTTTTTCATATCTCATATGAAGTACTCGTAATAGATTTTGATAGTATCTAATTCAAAATATATACAGTAATTTTTAGGACAAATCTCCAGAATGAGAATCAAAATTTATGAAGCATATTAGAGAACACACCATATCTCATATGGGATATCCATCTTTGAGTCATGATATTATTAGCCTTTAAACATCCATATGTTTAAGACCTAATATCTTGCTTGCCTTTTTTCATGTCTAATAAATGGCATCTTGGTCATTTTATCCATAAGATAAGATTTATAAGTTCTATATGATTCATAATTATACAGACAAAGAACTCTTCTTTGCATTACTTGTTTATTTTTGACTTACAAAAATAGCCAAGTTGGCAATACCCGAGATATATGACCATCACATATTTATTCTTATTCTTATCAATAAGAAGAATAATATCATTGAGTGACAGAAACATAAGACCATAGCCATAATTTTTTTTAGAAGGAGAGTAATTTTTACTCTTAACATTAATTTCAAATCTATATTACAATAACTTAGGGATTGAAATAATATTTTTGATAACAATAGTCTAGTTTCTAAATAAGTAGGTTCACACAGCCTTAGCATGAATGGACTATCCATCAGTGCCAAAATGCGAGTAGTCACCTTACTTTAGCTTTATAGGTCCAGCGATACTTTGCATAAGTGGAACCTATATAAGGTATCACATACCTAAAATTTTGAAGTTGAAAAATACTCAATGATAATTAATTTATATCTCATACAAATTATTAGTAGATGTAACTTTATATCCTACTATTGCTTCACATTTGCAAGATAATTCTTGCAATTTAGTGCTCATCATTGTTGTAATGATATTAGATACCTATAGTGAAGACATTCTTCACCTTCTTCTCCTAAGGGATACTAAAGAAGGAATTAAGGAGAGTTAGCAGGATCTAATCCTAAAATAACTCATCATCCATGATTATAACCTAATCGGATGATTAAGTTAATCAGGATACACTTTGACAGTCATACCGTCATCTCCATCATATCTCATATGTAATTTTTTCTTCTATACAGTATCAACTCTGATTAAATTGAAATTAGGAGAATAAGAGACTTTCTCTTATATGAGAATTATTCTCTAGTTCCTCAACCATTTTATGATGTTCGATCAATTTTAAAATAATCCTATGCAGTGCTGGTAAAGATGCATAAGTGTAAATAAGAGCATAAAAAGAATTATTCATGATGACATACACAAGTTAGACGAAGATTTTATCTAATTGAGTCTTCCACTATTTTAACAAATTTTATAGCCCTCAAGTATAAAATCAAAAAATCTTATCATGAAGTTTCTTAGTAGGATTGAGATCCTAATTCCTCATAAAAAGCCTTGTGGATAGCACAACAAGCTCCTATGAGTTCAAGGATAAGTAACTCTTTACTAATTGCATCTCATACAACTCTTAGCATAATTTTACCTCTAAAATACTTACAACCTTGTGGATAGCACAACAAACTATAAT
>KE505887.1:10554-21331 GCA_000441515.1 Elaeis oleifera | reverse complement strand
ACCTCATAAAAAAATAACTAATTCCATATAAATGAGTAGGAAGATAATAAAGAAAAGTCCCTTCGCATCTCCATGCGATTGGCTTGTAGGACACTATTCTTCAACAACCCAGCAAATTATGATGGTTGACTACAGACTTTGTCATTCTATAATGACTAAGAAATAGTAGATAGAATTTTGGCAAAAAATTCAAAATCACATCTTTCTCAACCTATTCATGCAATGAAAAGTCGAGTTTGCTTAGGCATTCGATCTGTTCGATCATATACAATGCATGATCGATGACCAATGCCCCTTCCCTCATCCAGGCATTGAAGACGGCACAACTAGTCTTGGGTCACTCAACGTCGTCGAGAGCATCGAAGGAGTCGTTCAACACTTGGGCTGAGCATCCTCGAACTTGCGACTGAACTTGTCGTTCATCGCAGCCTGCATAATGTAATGTACTATGATATGATCGTTGACCCACTTCTAATAAGTGTCTCTACCACACCACATGCGTTCGAGGTAGGCTCCTCCAATGCCAGATCTGTCAGTACATACAAGATCTGCTCGTGCTTCATGATGATTTTAATTTCGATACCAGCTATCCAAATTGGATTCCATCAATTTGTCACTATCCAACAGCGATCGAAGTGACAAGATGGTGGCCATAATTGCACAAAAGATAAATAAAATCTAATCAGTATATAAATTATTAAGCCTAATGACATGGACTTTATTCTAAAGATTCTCTCACTACTTTTACGAATTGATAGCATCTACTTTCAATCTGAAGAATTATACTAATTCCTAGCAGATACTAGAATCCACACAGACTACATACGAGCCCGACTTTGGTTGGCCCACCTATGTGCATCTATGAGTGGATTCTTAATCAATTATTTCTCCAAACAACTTTTAGTAATTAATTTTGCCTCAGAACCTAATCAGTAGGCTTTGACCTCCACTGTAAGGTTCTGGTTAGATCCAACCATTAATATGACTACTCTCAGAAATCTAACTAACAAATGATTAGATCCAATTTGGTTGGGCCAATCAACTACCCATCATAGAGACTCGACTGAGCCAGCATATTATGAATAATAATTTCAATAGTCAATAAACATCAGGTCTTTGGGCCTCCAATGATTATCAAACTAATGGATCCATTATCACCCAACTTAATGGGAGGCTATAATCTAGTTATCACCATAACTATCTCATTTTTAAGATCTAATAATTTAGAGGGTTTGGTTAACATAATTTAAGAGAAAATAAAAGTTGACCAGCTAATCATAATCCTCCCACTGATTTCATCAAGTCAGATTAAAGAAGACTAGATTCAAACCGATCCTCGAACCCAAATCAATCATACTGATCAACCTATGTAGCATGGGTTAGCATGAATCAATGAGCAATCGAATCGAAAGCTGATTGACCATATTGATCAGATAAGTAAGATCAGTGAGAGGGATATGTCCTTAACTCGCCATAGACTCAATCTATGCGAGTAGCTTCCAATTAATGACTATTAGTCAAAATTACCAAACTTATCTTAGACATCGATTGGTTCATCAGTTTCAATTTGGCTTGCCTAAAGACTCGGGCTCGACCACTGAGCCATGATCGATGTCCATCTTGGTCCAATCAAAGACATGGACTTGACCAACTACAACTATTGTATTAGTTCTTGAGAAAATCTAATTTAATCTAATTCAACTTTTGATTAGATTTTATCAATATCTCTATTAAGTCCATTTGATTCTAACCTTAGGTCTAACTCAATTAAGAGGACTTGATCAAGCTAACCCATAGACCCATATTTTATGTGAATGCTATTAGATCTTTAATTCACAATTCTAGATCCAATTTAATCAACTGAATTCTCAATTAAGTGTTTGATTTATATGGATTTTTTGTTTAGGTTTGAAATAATTTAATTTTAATTTATAAATTATTTACAACTAATTTATGCAAAAAAAATTTTGTTTTGAAACTGGGTCGGCTCATTCCTGGACTGAGCCGCTAACATTAGTGGGTTGATCAAGTTGCTACTTGGTCGGCTAACTAATGATGAACAGTAACTATTACTATTCAACTTGTGATAACTAGGTCAGCTCAATCAATATTGAGCCAACTAAATCAGGGGACTGGGTCGGCTCAGTTTAAAACTGAGTCGGCCAAGTTTGCATGCTAGCAGATTTTTTAGAGTTTTAGCGCATAAAAATTTTGCATAATCTGAAATAAAATCAATCATAAATAAATTTTAGATCATATCTAAATATTTTATGACTCTAGATTTATTTTCATAATTAAAATAATTTTAATCACATAGATTAGATGATTTTATTTTCTTAAAAATTGTATTGCATACAACAAATCTTAGGATTTCAAAAATCTAAGATTTTATAGAAAAAAAGTTTTCTTCCTTTTGCATTTCATCTTCATGAACAAATAGTACCTCTACACACCATAAGAGATCCCATGGAATGGGAGGAGAGGGTCATGAAATCTTATTTTCTCTTATGACCGAATGGTCAGGAAAGTTCAATCTGATTACTATGCTACTGGCCATCTAATTTAGTCATATCACATATGATAAAATTTAGATCTAATCTAAATCATATTAGATCTAATAAAATTAGATCGTAAGCATAAATATTATTTAGATCTAATCTAAATAATAGAAAATCAGATTTAACATACATATATAATTATGTTATACCGAATCTGGCTCTGATACTACTGAAAAAAAATCAGCAGGCATATAGTATGTATTTTTAAATTTTATGCAGTAGAATTGAATAGATTAAACAATTTAAACCATAAACATGTTTAAGATCTAATCTTAATGCCTACCCTAGGACCTATAACATGGCATATATGCATACAAGGATCTGAAATAAAATCTGCATGTATGATCGCATCATACACGCATCTGTAGATCACATCTATATACAAATCAAGTTTAGAACTTGATATCTAAGTGTGGGCAAAAGATCTTCATGTCTAAATCTTGAGGACTAGAAGGTTGCACATAGCTGCACAGGGTATTTGGCCTCTACAGTTGATCCACTTGAAGTCTTGTGCTGATCAATCTTCTTAGGAATACTAGTTCGCACGAAGACCTCTTGATGGCTAAACTGCTCCTATCTTCAGATCTCACGGACTCCTTTGAAATCGAAGACGAACAAGGAGGATCAGATGATGGGATAAAAGATAGAGAACTTCTTTCTCTCTTGGTTTTTCCCTCACCAAGAATTCTAGATCTGATCTAGGTATGTCACCAAAGAGGAGAAGGTTCTCCTCTATGCTCACATGCCCAAGATGGCCACCCAACCCCAAGACCTCACACCCAAAACCCTAGCCTCAAGCTGGAAACTTCTTCTTCTATTTTCTCTCTTTCTTGTTTTGTCAAACAAAACTCAAGGCTTCTTATAGATGGCATGGATAGGGAGAAAGAGTCCAAGTTCAAATCAAATTCAAACCAAGATAAGGATCAAGATCCATGCTAAATTCAAATCCAATTTAAATTCAACCTGAACCAAATCTTGTCTCATCCTTAGGGCTCTCAGAGTGGGCGACATAAAACCTTTTAGCATGGAGTTTCTCACGCAAATCTAAATTTGCATTGAGGTGTGGGTGTGCGCACAAGGGTGGTCAGCGGTAGGAAGGAGTCCAAGCTGATTTGGACTCTTAGGTTTATCCAATAAGTCTTCAACTTAATCAAATTAGGTTAGACCCAATTGAATAACTTGAACCCAATCTAATTAGGTTCCAAACTTGATTAAATCAAAATTTAATCAAGCTCAATTTCTGATCAAATCAGAAATGAATCTTCCTTAGCAATTAGGTCATTTCATAATCTAATCGGGTCAAATCAAATTGAATCCAATTCAATTAGACTTAAATCATATTATATTGTTCAATCAAATTGAACAAATCAGCAAGCCAATTACTTATCAATCCTCTTTAATTCATCAACCCTTAGCAAATTAATTTACTATAATATTTGCATCAAGTTAACCATTAATCATATTGATGATTAAATCCTAGAATGATTCTCAATCATTGATCAGCCACTTGATTAGACAGAAATTTTTTTTGAGTGTGACCCATAGGTTAGAACCTAAGTTGGTAGCATAAAATAACTTTTTGAACTAATCAAAATAATCATCTAGCAATGAGACTTGACGTCTGGATAGATCGAATGATTGCAAAGTAACATTCAAGAATCTACTGACGTATGGTTACTATATAATTTATCCCTTTGATCTTAATGCTCAAGGTGATATAAGATTTAACTGTCAACCTTAGAATAGTCAACCACATTGTATCTCAACCTTTCAAATCTATTACATGGATTATCCTGATCAAAATTTTATCAAATTAAAATATAGTGATGCATTAACTCCTGAATCTAAAGGGGTCAATCTCATCTTGATTCACACTCCAACTTAACAAGTACTTGACTGCACCCAAAAATCTTTCGTTACTAAATTAAAAATTCAGGTAGTCTGGCACTAAAGTATAATAAGTGGCTTGTAAGTCACCATGATGATCTCAGATCGAAAAGATACTTATATCCATACCCTTCATAAGCTACTCTTGATAGTAGAGTGCTCTTGACAGTAGAGTGCTCCGTAGTTGGTCATATTCGATGCAAATATACTCTTATATTTCACCTGCATGCCATACCAATATCTCCACAATCTTTGGTTAAGAGGATAATTAATTTATATGGTACACAACGACCTATACTTGATATCTCTATCATCTTATTAATAACATATCATTTGGCTGCGAATAAGTTTAAGAACTAAATGATAAATCCTCCTTTATCAATTTAAAATAGTCCTAAGGACTTCATCACAACACAAAAGTTCATATAGAAGATGTACAAAAACTTATGATGAATAATGTTAAATAACTTTATTATTAAAAATTTATATATAATTATAAAATGAGTATAATCGTCAACAGACTGATGATTGACTTTGGGACATAATTTCTAACACTACTTGCATTAGGGCTCCTTGTATACCTCTATCTTTGACCACGCCTAAGAGAACCAAAGAAGCGCCAACACTTGGCATCCTCTAGCCCTCTCTCTCGCATGCCATAGGGAAGAAGAGGTGAGCCCCTCCTTCTTTCACAGCATCATCATGTGGGTGCACTTGATTTGATTAAATCAAGTGGTGCCCTACAAAAAAATAATTAAAGAATTGATTAGGGATTTGAACCCCTAATGCATATGATCCAAAATTTTAGGCATCCAATAATTAGAGTCCAATAAATCTAATTCATTTAGGTTCTTAGCAAGTAATTAATTTGAATTAATTATTATCAAATAAAAAATTTAAGTTAAGAGAGGAATTGGGTTCAACCTTGTGTTAGCAAGGTTACTCTGAACCCAATAGGATTTCTCCAAATTTAATTGAGACTTCATAAGTCCAATTGCTTAATCCAGATCTAATCCCTTTGTTGTGTAACCCTATAGGTCCAATTCTATCTAATAGTGAGATACACCATGATCTCTATCATAGTATCAGTAAAAATTTTTTCAATGGATCGAAACGATTTCACGCTAACTCAACAAGGATCGTCGATCCTGAACAATCCTAGTGAGCTCTCACAATCCACCAGTGGCACCTAGCAATATATAGTGGCAGCCCAGCAGAATCGAAAAAAAATCTCAAGGTATAGTTTCGTATGATTCAGCCCTCTATCGTGAGTTTCGATTAGATGACAGGTCATAAATTAATCATCAAACTTCATCATCAGTTATATGATAGATTCGATCAACTCAAGTCCAATTATGATTCTTATAGAAACTTCTTTCCATCAATTATATTGCTGTGGCCACAGACTTACGAACTTAGCCTTTCAAATCTCATAGGACTATTCTTTTCTATCAAGATCGATAGATTTCATCTAATTGTGCATTCTGCTCTTACAGTGGATTAACTGTTGCCAACATTCACTGCAAGGACTCAATGAGGCCATGTTTATATGTCAGTAAAACTCTAGCAATCTCACTATGAGCAATCATGCCATCGCAGATCAAAAGATCATTCACACAACTACAGCATCGAAATGATCATTGACGATTGAAAAGAAATCCACATGATCTCTCATATGATTACGCTCAGTACTAGTTATTCTCTAACAACTACCTGTACTTATCGCTCAGTATTTCTACACTGTAGTCAGAGACGCATCTAACCCGAAGGAAGTGATCTGTGTATCGATCTATCTGGATCGATCACCATCCTCATGATGATGCTATGTCCGAAAGTAATTTAGAAACTAATTATACATGCCTCTAATTCTCAATATCTTGAGGATATGTATCGTAAGTATTAATTCCATGGATGATTCAAAGATACATCACACTTGAATAAAATAAAATTTATTTTTTATTAATCAAATCAATATTTTAAGTATAAAATTGTATCTTAAAGTTCTTACAATGTGTCAGCCATATTGGCTTCTAAGATATAATCTAACAATATGTCCCTAATTATTATTGAAATTTGCTTTATTGATGATGGTTGTTTTATTATGGAGTCAAGATTGATTCTTGATGATATATATTTGTATAATCTCTAGTTGATCTAGAGAAGATTTGCAGTAATCCCATTATTCTAAATAGTAAAAAATTCATATTAAAATTGTAGTATCCTTTTTTGTAGATTGCTTAATTACTTTTTGCTTATTAATTGCCTGAGTAGATTATAGAGATTATTGTTGCTTTACAATATCCTATTTAATTTGCATAAATAGAGAATAGAAGTTTATGTTATTATTGTCCATGATTGCATTTTTTTCCAACATGAAGCTCATTAGACTAGGATCCCCGAGATCCTTTGGCTAGAAACATGAAACCTCACTAAATATAGTTCTCTCTGTTACATTTTTCTTCACCCTCCAAAGAAAGTCTCAGCTTATTCTATCAATTTTTTGCAAACAATTATTGATGGAATGTCAAGACCAATAAGAGGAGCCTTCCAACAAGAGAAAGAACATTGCCTTTTCATACTAGGAAGTTCCATTCCCAAGGCATTAAAGTGGGAAAATAAAGAGGAAACCCTGGACATTTAATTAAAACAAATATGATATTTGAAATCCATTGCTGTTGCTAGGTTGGAAGCTTCCACTTTATCTATTCCAATATTCCTAACTTTAAGGATGTGTCAAAGTTGATCCTCAGCCCTGAAACGATACAAAATGAATTTTAACATTGAGGCATGTTATGCTGATGCATTCCAAAAGATAAAAGAGTATCATCTACAAACTAAAGAAAGTTTAGTGTGCCAGTAATTTTGTAAGGTCCAATGCCTTTAATGAGTTGTTCATCAGCAACTACCTTGAGGATTCTATTGAGGATATCTATGACTAATGGAAATAGAAAAGGAGAGGGAGGGTCCCCTTGCTTTAAACCCTTTCTGATCATGAAAAATTTATGCAGTTTCCCATGATGATCACAGTTGATTTAGAAGAATGAAGAAAGACAGCTATCCATTCACACCAACTACTTCTGAATCTTCTTGCCTTCAAGAGACAAAGGAGAAATTTACAAAATAATGTTGTCATAGACCTTTGAAAAAAAATCAATCTTATGCACTATTTCCCCTGGCCTTCATTTTTCTGCAAAATGAAATAATTTCTGCTGCTGCCACATAATTGTCCAATTTCATCTCCATTTTATAAAATGTGACTAAGAATAGGGCATTAAAGAATCTAATTTCAGTGAGAGATGATTGGCCAAGTCCTTGGAAATAATTCTTATGATTCCATTTATCAGACTAATAGGCCTAAAACCCTCGAATGACAATTAGTCTACTTTGGAATGAGAGTTGACAAATTATATTAGATAACATAAAATGTAGTGTAATAAAATGAATTCTTAAAACTATATTAGCTATTTCATCCAGGGAAGGAGCTGAAATAGCAAGACTGAATCACAAAGGGTTTCCTTTGATCCAGGTAAGAGTGCCAGGTAAATCTATCAAGTTTCGATAGTGATGCTTTCTTTCTAATGTTCATCCAGGTGGATCTCATATTAGCCCAAAATATTTTGAGCAGATTATGAGCATGAATGAACCTGTTGAATGTCCTTGATGCTGAGGATCTACTAACTCCTTTTATGTCCAATGACTATTGGGTGACATTGAAGTCACGAACTCTTAGTAAAAGACCTAAATGCTTTATTTGGATATCTTCGAGCTCTTTGAGCAAGTTGATGCAAGATTTTTGGTCATAAGGCCCGGAGACATTAGCGAGTAATCATTGAACTCTGTTGGACCTGATGTTGAACAAATACGTGAAGGAGGTGTTTGGTTAGGGGAGTTGGGGTCTGGAATTAGCATGGAAATGGATGACTCCCATTCCAACCATTTTGTTGGAGGAGTCCCACTTCAATTCTGATTCAGGGTGGAATAGGAATTGCTCTATCTACCTAAAACTCAATCCCTACTCCCTCCTAAAGATTCAAATTTTTATTTTAATTTCAATTCTAATTTCAGTCACGAAAATGCTTCGAAGGATTTGGTCATTCCGATTTCAATTTCGATTCTAATTCATTCTGATTTCGATTCTGATTGCAAACCAAACACTCCCGAAGAAAAGTTGCCATCCAACTATGGAACCTAAGTACAATGTTAGAACCAACGAGCAATTAGCCCACCAACCCTATAATGTCAACGACATGCCACTGATACATGCTAAGACCACATATTGATTTGAGCAACTTAGAATTAAAGTGTTCCATCATAATTTCCTGAAAACATACTATTGCAATGTACCAAAAAAACATACTATTGCACATGCGGAGGATTTAACTAGATCTCTTATTCTTCTATATTTGGATAACATACCCATTCCTATCATGTTCTAAAGGGGACCGACATCTAATTTGGACACAACAATTTTAAGAGATGGCACTTCCAAGTAGTGAAAGAAATTTATTTAAGGAAGGAGAACCACAAAGAAGAGGAATATTTTTGCCACTGAACATCTACTTTCTATTATTTTATAAATGATATCTAGTTTGGATGAAAACTTCTGAATGACAAACATTGAACAGAAGTGTAATACCCAACATTTTTTAAAAAAATTGAAAATAGGCACATGCTGGAATGATGATGGGAAATAAGGCTTCCATGTGAAAACTCCCAAAAGAGTTCTTAATTCCTGATTAAAGTCCCAAACCACTTGAAAATTTGGTTTAAATCAAACTCTAATTCCTCTCCATTAGAGATCTATTTAAAGGCCTCAATCCCTTAGTTCTCCCTCACCAAACATTGCCATTTAATCGCTATTTTCTTGCCACTTTTCTTCTTGTTTTTCTTGCGATTTACTTTGGCCATCAAGAACCAAATCAATCATAGTCGAAGACTAGGTAAATCTCTTTAATTATCTTCCCCTTAATCTTCTATGGGTTTTAAGCTTGAATTTTTGTCGATTTTCTACTAGAAAAGCTCTTGAAATCTTGACGGCCAATTTTCCATGTTTTCTCCATGCTTCATTTTTGGTTTTCCATCGCCAGTTACCATCATTGGTTGCTGGACCTAGGTCATCGATCACCACCATGGCCTAATCTTCTAGCCACAAGCATTGCCAACTGGGAGGAGACCCTCTGATGCGGGACAACCCTAAAGAAGAGAAAAAAAATCAATCCTAATGATCAAGCTTCCTTCTGTTCATCAACAATAAATCACGTCCGGTCAGGGGCTCATTATTTTCAAGACAGACAGTATAATTGTCTATACTCTGCTCAAGAGGTGTGATTGATTGATACGAGATTAAAGCGAGATCAATCTAAATGATGCAGACAAATGCCATTCTAGAGATCAGTAAATAACTAGTAATAGAAAAGTCATAAATAGATAGTAGAAATTAAATATGCTCACGAGTAAATACAAAAAAAAGAGATATGAATGGAATGAGAAAGAGTAAAATATTAAACCCGTGAGAAAAATCTAAGAAGATGATAAGAATTCAGATCGTGGTAGTTAAGAAACTACCCTGATTAGGGCTCTTAATCTTTTAACCAAACAGATTCGTCAATAAAGAACTAGGTCTTTACCAACATCGGATCGAAAATAAAAAAAAATAAAATCAAAGATCAACTAAGAAGGAATGAAGGTCCTTGACAGCATATGATATATAGAATAAAAGATCCCTCTTTTCTCTCAACACGATAGATAAAAATTCTGGAGGAGACAGATCTCTCTTGGTGGGATAGGCTTGGGTGGGTAGATGGTAGAGTCAAATCAGGATCGTAGGAATACTGAATCTTAAGTAGATGAAGGTTAAAGAGATAGGATAGAAAGTGGGCCTCACACCCTCCCCTTGTGGGGCAATTTCTTTTGGATCTCACACCTTCTTCCTCTCAAAGCGATTGACACAAGTATTTGTGAAGTTTGTAAAATCATTCATTGTCCTCTTCATGAAAGATACAAAGATTTATATAGGACTCTAGGGGTCCTATTCTTTAGGAATCTCTTATCTTTTACAAGGAAGAAATCAGCCCTCCACAAAAAGGTAAAGCACTATGTCTGATTTTCAAATAAAATAATCTATCATGGAAAAGAATCAGCCTTCAACAAAATAAGTAAGTAGCCAAGAACTCTTAAGGAATCCTCGAGAACAAATGAAACTCCATGTGGTCGCTTGATGCTTAGCACAACTTGCAATGAGAATTTTGGGCACGGCACACACTGGCATGTATATTTTTCTCTGGGCATATGGAGAGTGGTGGCTCCAAAGGTGACGTAGACAAACCCAATAT
>KE505886.1:181823-218256 GCA_000441515.1 Elaeis oleifera | reverse complement strand
TGAATAAAATTGATAGCACTTTATTCGAGTTATTGAATATATTGGTAACAGCAGAGGATACCTTGAAGAGTTCAAGGGATACAGTTTTGGCTGTGGAGCTACTTTCTCCAAAAGAAAGTCTTCTTTTAAGAAAAAGAAAAAGCCTGCGAAGAAGCAGAAGAACGAGGCCAAGCCCAAGAAGCAGGTTTCGAAGAAGATCGATGACAAAGGAAAGTATTTCCATTGCAACGTCGAAGGTCACTGGAGGAGGAACTGTTCGGCCTACCTGACGACTGTCAAGAGCAGAAAGAAGGATGGGCCTTCTGAAGATACATCTGATATGCTTGTTATTGAAACTAATCTAATGATTTTCTCTTCTTCTAGTTGGATTTTAGATTCTGGATCAAGTGCTCACTTGTGCACTTCTATGCAGGGTCTTGAAGAAGTGAGAGGGCTGAGAGAAGATGAGATCACTCTCTGAGTCGGTAATGGAGCAAGGGTTGCTACTTTGACCATCAGAACCTACCCTCTGTGATTATCGTTAGGACTTAGTTTAGTTTTAAAAGACTGCTATTATGTACATGTAGCTAGTAGAAATTTAATTTTCATCTCTGTGCTGGTACAGGATAATTATAATTTTATTTCAATAAAAATATGTGTTCGATTTATTTCAATAATAAAATTATTCATATGCTTTCTTGATTAACGGTCTTTATTATTTGCATATGGATGCGAGTGTAAATATTAACGAGCAAATTGTGAATGCCATAGGGTCTAAGAGATTTAGTGATAAGATTAGCCAAAATATTTGTGGCATCTTACGCTAGGCTATATTGGAGAGGACAGACTCAACAAACTGGAGAAGATGATCTTCTCAGACTATTGACTTTCGAGTCTTATCCAGTTTGTGAATCATATCTTCAAGAAAAATGGCCAAGCTGTTCTTTGTGGGATAAGAAAAAAGACCACTAAAATATTAGCCTTGGTACACACTGACATGTATGGTCCATTCGATGTACAAGCCAGGGATGGCTATGTCTACTTCATAACTTTTATCGATGATTATTCATGGTATAGATTTGTGTATCTGATGCATCGAAAGTCTGAAGTCTTTGAAAAGTTCATAGAGTTCAAATATGAAGTAGAAAACAGACTGAAAAATCTATAAAGATTCTTCGATCAGATCGAGGAGAAAATATCTTAGTACAAAATTTCAAAACTATCTCAAGGATAATAGCATAGTCTCATAGTGGATATCTCTAAGAATTTTTTAGCTCAATGAGATATCCGAAAGAAGGAATCGGATCTTATTAAATATAGTCCGATCCATGATGAGCTTCACAGACCTTCCTATCTTTCTCTGGAGACATGCATTGCTTTCTGCGATTCATCTTTTGAATCAGATTCCCTTTAAATCTATTTCTATCACACCGTATGAGTTATGACATGGTAAGAAATCAACTCTTGGGTACCTCAAGATTTGGAGATATTCAGTCCATGTCAAGTGACAGCAGACAGGCAAGTTAGAGGCTAGGCTCTTTAGGGCTCGCTTTATAGGGTATCCTTAGAAAATCATGGGATACTACTTCTATCTTCCTGAGGATCACAATATAATAGTGAGCCATCATGTCGTCTTCTTGAAAAAAGAGTTTATCTAAGATGGAGGTGGTGGGAGGAAGATTGAGCTCGAAGAAAAAGTCTCTGAAGAGCATCGAGTCTAAGAACCTGAACCCAATAATGAGTCAGTAGATGTGATACCTCCTCCACCTTGTAGATCAAGTAGGATCTCTCATCCTCCTGAAAAGTACTTAGGTATTCTTATAGAGGATTTAGAGGAAGCATTCTTTGTGGGAGATAGGGACATTAGGAATGATCTCAAAACCTACAATGAGGCAATATTAGATATAGACTCTAAGAAATGGGTAGAAGCGATGAAATCAGAAATTAACTCCATGCATTCCAATTAGATTTGGTTCTTAGTAGATCCACCTGAAGGTATTGTACCTATTGGGTGTAAATAGATTTATAAAAAAAATTAGATCGGATGGTAAGGTAGAGATCTATAAGGCAAGACTAGTGCCGAAAGGTTATAGTCAACGCGAAGGCATTGACTATCATAAATTTTTTGCCCGTAGCCATACTGAAATCTATCCATACTCTACTTGCCATAGTAGTCTTTCATGATTATAAAATTTGACAGATGGATGTGAAAACTATCTTCCTAAATGGATATCTTGAGGAAGATATTTATATGTAGCAGCCTTTGAGTTTCATATCTAATGATAGTGATCACAAAGTCTGCAAGTTGTAAAGGTCCATATATGGACTCAAGCAAGCATCTCAGAGTTAGAACACTCACTTTAATGATATGATCAAATATTTGATTTCATCAAAAATGAGGAACCGTGTGTGTACAAAAAGGTCAGTGAGAGTGTTATCACATTTCTCGTATTGTACGTGGATGACATCCTCTTGATTGAAAATGATATTTTCATGCTAACATCAGTCAAAGCATGGTTGTCGAAAGAGTTCATCATGAAAGATCTAAGAGAAGCTTCCTACATTCTTGGTATAAAGGTCTATAGAGACAGATCTAAGAGGATGATAGGACTCTCACAGTGAATGTACATAGAGGAGGTGCTGAAGAGGTTCAGGATGAAAAACTCCAGGAGGAGTCTTTTGCCTCTTAGACATAGCATTCATCTCTCTAAGAAGATGTGTCCGACACACCTGAGGAGATCCAGTGCATGAGCAAGATATCTTATGCTTCGATAATAAGAAGCCTCATGTACGTCATGTTATGTATACGACCTGATATAGCCCTTGTCGTGAGTGTCATGAGCAGATATCAGGCAAATCTAGGTGAAGAACACTGGATTGCTATTAAAAATATCCTTAAGTACTTGAGAAGAACTAAAGATTTATTGTTGGTCTTTGGTGGAGGATCGGAGTTAAAAGTTAAGGGATACACCGATTCAGATTTTGGGGCATTGACTAATGTTGATGATAGAAAGTCTACATCGGGATGTATCTTCTTGTGTAATGATGGTGCGGAAGAGTTTCAAACAGTCGATCATTATAGATTCGACCCTGAAAGTCGAGTACATCATCACCTCTGAAGCCGCTAAGAAAGCCTTTTGGTTCAAGAAGTTCATTGTGAAGTTGGGTGTGATGCCATTAGATGCCATTGCACTGCAACAACAATGGCAGCATAGCCCTCACTAAGGAGCTCAGGTCTTATCAAAAATTCAAGCATATAGAGCGATGGTTTCACATCATACGCGAATACCTCGAGAAGAAGTTCATCAAGGTACAGAGAGTTGACTCCACGCTAAACATGGTGGATCCGTTGACCAAACCTCTCAGCCAATAGAAGATCGAAGCTCACCTTGAGAAGAAGGGTCTTAGGTATATAGCCAATTGACTTTAGGTCAAGTGGGAGTTTGTTGGATTTGTGCCCTAGAAGTCGATTGTTGGATGACACATTATGTATTTCCAAAGCTTAAACTTATAATTTTTTATTATCAATAAAAGATTTTTTTTTTCAATCATATTTATATGTCCATGATTTATCCTAAAAATTAACAAAGATAATTTTTTGTATATTCTTAAAGTGTTAAGAATTTGTGACATACATTAATTAGTGGTTAATTTCTAAATGCTCTTGATTAAGGAATCATCATGGAGGACAGTGATCAATCAATTTGAGATCGATGCATAATTCACCTCCCTTATGGGTAGATGAGTCTCGGGTCTGTAGTGTAGGGACACTAGGGTGAGGGTATGGGTGGTTGTTAGAGAACAACTTATACTGAGTGTGATCAATACGAGAAACCACATGCATGTCTACTCACTCGTCAGTAGTCTTCTCGATGCTGTAGTGGTATGAATGGTCTTTGACCTGCAGTGTCATTGGCTATTCATAGTGAGGCTATTGAGTTTGACTGCATATTCCCTTGGTCCCTAGCTATTCGGGTCCTTACTATGTATATTGGTTTCAGTAGGTTTAGGTTCGCTATTTGGAATAGGATGCACCTAGAAGGAATCTATCGATCTTAGTAGAAAAAGAGAAGTCCTATACGATTTATGAGATTGAGTTCAAAAAATTTTAGCCAAAGCAAGTATGAATACTGAAAAAGAATTTTCACGTGATTCAAAAATGAACTCGAATCGAGCTAATCTAGTATATGACTGATATTGGGGTCTGATGAGTTCTCCATGACCGCCGTCAAGTCGGGACTCACGATAGAAAGATTGAATCATACGATAACTGCACCTAGAGATTCATACTTTTATTCTACTGGGTTGCCACTATATATTTCTAGGTGTCACTGGTAGATTGTGAGACTTATCGGACGTCATCTTAATGATCGATGACCCTCGAAAGGTAGAATTAAAAATATTCCAATCTATGAAAAAGAGTTTTGATGATATTGTGATGGAGATCATAATATATCTTACTACCAGATAGAATGAAATCTATGGGGTCATACATTAAGAGATTTAATCTTGAATTTGCTAATTAGGCTTATGAAGTTCTAATTGGGTTAGGATTTATTGAAATCCTATTGGGTTTAAAAGAACCATGCTAGCACATGGTTAAACCTAATTCTTCTCGAGACTTCGATTGGATCCAGTCCATAGCCTTGAACCTAACCTAAATTCATTTGGATTTAATTGGGCTCCTATTTGTGAGTCCAAGAAGATTGGATTAAGTCAATTAGTTGGCTAAATTATCTCTTTATTATCTCCTTATTATCTCTTAGTGTGTGTGTGGAATAGTAGGAAAGAAGGGTGACACCTACCTCCCTTTTTGGCAGGACCAAGGGGCGCCAATCCCCTGGATAATACAAAAGGGGCCCGCCCTTCTTGTAGCATGGCATGGAGGGGTGAGAGAGAGGGGCCATGCCTCCTCTCTTGAATAAAAATCCTAGAATGGGGCGCCAACGGTTGGCGCCCTAATCACCTGTCCTGTATTCTATGGGCGCCCTATATTCTTGCCAAAGAAGGATGATAACATACCAATTAAGTCTGGTTTTATTGAAAAAAATAGATTAAAAGGTAGAATTTTTTATGAGATAAGGATGTATCTTTTAAGTTAATTGGATTCCTCTTTTGAATCAGAAAAGGGCCTATATAAAAGAAGATCTTCTAGGGTTTTAGAAGTTAATTTTATTGACTAAAAACCAGATCTCTCTCCCTCTCTCCCTTCTCCATGCCTCACCCTCTCCCTCTTCTCTTTCCCACACTCAAAGGTTGGGCGTCTCACCTTTTTACATGCCAAGAGTTGAGGAGTTGTTCATCTACAGTGAAGAACGAAGAGAAAATGTTACAGATCAAAGAGTTGATTCCACAGTCTAGATCAAGGAGTTGATCGAGGTTCTAAAGATTGAGATCCTATTTAGACTAGAAGGATCTACGATGAAAAAAGATTCAAGGTTGATCTCGATGGATATCTGTAGAGGCTGGACACATGTGTGGCTCAAGGAACTTTGAACCAGTGATCATCGGTAGCGGTGAATTTCTATCCACGCTAAGGTATTGAGATTTGATCTCATACTAATTTTAATTTTCAGATTATATATATGTTCTTTCTTTTGGGCTTGGGTAGGATTAGATAAGATCTAATACATGTGGGGTTGAAGAGTTTAACCTAATTATTTTTCCACTACAATCAAATTTTTTTTGAAATCTACACATACACCTACCTATCTTTCTAACACATCTTGGGAAGAATGGCCAAAGTCTAATTGCAATGAATACCGAAGTCAATGAGATCAGTCGGTTATGACATCAAAGACTTGGGCATATTAGCGTGGAGTTAATTTCTAAATTAATTAAAAAAAATCTTATTAAAGAACTATATATCAAAACTAGATATTGAATAGGATCGGATTTGTGATCCTTGTCAATTTGAAAATAAACTGAGTTATTTTAAATGTAAAATCTTGTTTCAACTTCTAGACCCCTAGAATTGTTGAGAAAAATATCTCAAGATTCGGTCTACAATAAGCCTAGGATAGGTTTCAAGATGACGAACGAAATTTAACGAGCCCAAGAATAGTCCAAACGAAGTCTAGACGGAGAAGACACGTGTGAGAGAAGGCCGAGAGCAGCTAGTACGGCCCACAGAATGTCGGAGGAGCCCACGGGCCGGCGTAAGCCGATGGTGGTGCAGACTAGGCCTGACAGCGCACTGGTGCATGGGCCAACAGTGTGCTGGACCAACCCAGACAGGTGCGAGCGCACACGTGTGGGCTGCACAGGTGCCCAGGTGCCGCCTAGGTATCACAGGCCATCGTGGATCGCATGGGATATCGTGGCTCATGGGGCTACATATGGATCGGAGGAGCGATCCAATGGCTAATGTCGCAGTCGGGGATTGGATGGCCCAGATCGAATCTGGGTGTGATCTAGATATAGTTTGCATGTTGGGATGGCTCTGGTTTGAGCTGATCATGATCGAATGGCCAGAATTAATTTGGATTTGATTTAGACTTGTTCTCCTAGTGAAATATTGTTTTAGAAATTTTGGAGGCTATATAATTTTGATTGACAAGCTGTTTGTTGTGTCGGATAGCTGGTGACATTTTGATCATGTAGAGAGGTTTCAAAGAACTTTTGTGAGGATTTTGAGACTTTTTGTTGAAAGACTTTTGTGCAAAGATTGAGTGATGAGTTTTTTTGTATTTTTTATTTTTGTTTCTCTCATAGTGAAGCTTGCATGCCCCATGGAGGTAGGTTTGAGGCTGATCAATATATTTTATTATGTTTGTTTGTTGTTCTTTTTCTTCTTTTTCTCATGTGGTATCAACATCCACTTCCTGAACGTTGTTGTGATCTTGGGCGGGTGATCCGTGTTCCATAATTGGGGGATCTACCCCAACAAGTGGTATCAGAGCCTAGTTACCATGGACAAGTGGTATCAGATGGTGTAGATCAAGATAAAAGATGAAGAAGGCAAGCACAATCAAGGTGGAGATCAATCAGTTTGATAAAAAAATAATTTCTCCTTATAGCAAGTGAGGGTGAAGGACGTGCTCATCCAATATGGATTGATTGACACTCTCTTGAATGAGAAGAAGTCGGCCACCATAGAGGAGAAGACCTAGGAGTGACTATAGATGTTGACGGTGAGTACCATCCATATGTACCTGATGGATGAGATGATGATTCATGTACTTGGTGAGATTTTTCTGAGGCTAAGTACATAAGAGCGGCTACAGATGCTGTGGTCGAAGCTCAAAGAGTTGTACATAGTTAAGTCTCTCACCAACGCTCTTTTCTTATAGAGGTAGTTCTACAAACTGTGGATGGATGAAAGACAGAGCATGTAGGAGCATCTCGACTATTTTCAAAAGATTCTCACCGATCTTCTCAGTGTAGGTGAGAAGGATGAGGAGAAGATCAGGGCGTTGGTCTTACTAGCATCGTTTCCCCTTCATATGAGTCTTTGATGACTACTCTTCTAGTAAAGAAGAGTACCATCAAGATGGACGAGATCACCATGGTGATTCTCTAGAACGAGATTCTCAGGTAAGAGAACCAGGCTTCAAGCTCAGATGGCGGTAGCACAGCTTTGGTGGTTCTAAAGGAGCAAGTGGTAGTAGATGGAACAGTAGAGGATCATGAGGAAGATAATCTAGGTCCAAGATGAGGGACCCTAGCAAGATCAGATACTATCAGTGTGATGAATTGGGGCATCGTGTCAAAGATTGCCCTCAATTTAGAGATCAGACGAAGGCCACTAAAGCGATGGCCAGTAGCGAGTCAGAGCATGATGTCCTATAGATATTTAATGAGGTATCTACTTCTTTTCGGTAGTGGATTTTAGATTCTATATGCATCAATCATGTATGTTGTAGAGAGGAGCTGTTTGACTCTCTGGAGAGCAGTGAGGGCACTATTCATCTGCTGGATGGATCGAGTTATACGCTCATAGGTACCGAAATGGTCAGCTGGAGGATACATGATGGTACAATGAGGAGATTGGGCAAGATTCGATACATATCAAATTTCAGACAAAATCTTATCTCACGGAGTAGACTGGATTCAAACAGCTATAGGTGGGTAGTTGGTGATGGAATCCTGAAGGTGATGCATGATGATGGGGTGATATTGAATGGGAAGAAGATCAGAGAAAGATATTACTATCTGGCAGGAAGCCCAATATGAGTTGGAGCTTCGGAGCCAGGGGAGCCCAATGCGAGGTGGAGCTCCAGGTGGTGGTGGATCGAACATGAGACAGGAGACTCGAGAGGATGAGAGGTGACGTCATGAAGTGAAGTTTCTATTACCGTAGGAGACTTCCTCGAGCAGGTCTTTGGTCAGAGTGGACACAATCCATACTGGAGGGGGATCGAGTGGCCTAGCTCGACTCCCACGTTTGCCTATCTATGAGGCAGCAGGCATGCCCCAAGATGTAAGGGCGAGACAAATCACAGGCCCTCAAAGATATGTGGAGGTCGAATATCGAGTCGAGGTAGAGATTGTTGAGAAAAATACCTCAAGATTCGATCTACAATAAGCCTAGGACGAGGTCCAAGATGACGAACAGAATCCAACGAGTCTAAGAACAATCCAAATGGAGTACAAACGGAGAACACACACATGAAAGAATGTCGGGAGCAGCTGATATGGCCCACAAGCTGTTGGAGGAGCCCACAGGCCAGCACAGGCCGATGATGGCACAGACCAGGCCTGACCGTGCACTCGCATGTGGGCCAGCAGCATGTTGGGCCGGCCCATATAGGTGTGAGCATGTGCATGCGGGCCGCACGAGCACCCAAGCCCCGCCTGGGTATCGCGGTCCATCATGGATCATGCGGGATATTGTGGATTATAGGGCCGCATGTGGACTGGAGGCGCGATCCGATGGCTAATGTCGTAGCCGATGGGGATCAAATGGCCAGGATTGAATTCGAGTGTGATCTAGACACATTTTACATGATCGAACGGCTCTGGTTCGAGCCGATCATGATCGGATGGCCAGAATTGATTTTGGGTTACTTTGGACTTGGTCTCCTTGTGAAACACTTTTTAGGGTTCTTGGAGGCTATACAACTCCAATTGAGGAGCCGTTTATTGCATCGGGTAGCTGGTGATGTCTTGATCATGTAGAGAGATTTTTTAAGAGGTTTTAAAGAGCTTTTGTGAAGGTTTTGGAGCTTTTTATTGAGAGACTCTTGTACAAAGATTGAGTAGTGAGTTTCTCTTATATTTTTTATTTTATTTCTCTCATAGTGAAGCTTGCACGCTTTGTTGGGGTAGGCTTGAGTCGATCCATGTATTTTTATTATATTTGTTTGTTATTCTTTCTTCTTTTTTTTCTCGAGTGGTATCAACATTCGCTTTCCAGATGTTGTAGTGATCTTGGGCGGATGATCTGTGTTCCACAATTGAAGGATCTATCCCAACAAGAACTAATTCACATGAACATATTTGGACCTACTAGAATCATAAGTCTAGGAGGTAAAAGATATAAACTTATGATTATAGATGATTTTTAAGGTTCATTTAAATTTGTTTTAGCTAAAAAAATAAGATTTTTCAGCATTTACCAAATTTTATCAAAAAGTTTCAAATGAAAAGAGCTTGACCATAGTTTGCATTAGAAGTGATCATAGAATCAAGTTTGAAAATCAATATTTTAAAAAGCTAGAGCACCTCAACAAAATGGGATAATAGAAAGGAAAAGCAGAACTTTAAAAGAAATCATCCATACCATATTATGTGAAGGTAATCTCCTAAGATATTTTGAATGGAAGTTATCAACATAGTGTGTTACATTTTAAATCAAGCTTTAATCTGATCAATTTGAATGAAAATCCCATATGAGCTTTAGAAAGAAAAAAATCAAACATTAGCTATTTCATATTTTGATGGTAAGTATTTCATCTTAAATAATAGAAAAGATAAACTTAAAAATTAGATCCCAAGTTGGATGAAAGTATCTTCTTGAGATACTCTTCATCTAGCAAGGATTATAGAGTCTTCAACAATAGGATACTTATTGTTGAAGGGTCTATTCATATAGTATTTGATGAAGCTAATGATCTATCTTCTAAAAAAAAATATTATTAATGATGATCATGGATTATAGACAAAAGAATGTAAAGGTTTACTCTCAAAGAATTCTCAGCTCAAGATGATAAAGAAAACACCATGAAAGCTAAAGGTGAAGAAGCAACTCATGAGAATACCAATGATAAAAATTTACTCAAGGAATGGAGGTGTGCATACGGTCATCCTAAAATCTTATAATTGATGATCCATTACAAGAGATAAGAACTTATTCTTCTTTAAGAAATATCCATAATCATTTAGCCTTTGTATCTCAAATTAAACCTAAATTAATTGAAGAGGATGAAAATGATCTTAATTGGATAATTGTTATGTAAGAAAGTTAAATCAATTTGAAGGAATAAGGTTTAGATCTTAGCTGATAGACCAATTGACCATCCTATAATCAGAACAAAATGGATATTCAGAAATAAGCTAGATAAAAATGGACTAGTTGGAAGCAATAAATCTAGGCTTATAGCTAAAGGGTATAATCAAGAAGAAGATATTAATTTTGATGAAACTTATGCTTCTATTGCAAAACTAGAAGCCATTAGATTATTGTTTACATTTGTATATTTTATGGATATTAAATTATATCAAATAGATGTTAAAAGTCTATTTTTGAATAGTTTCATTTCGGAGGAAGTTTATGTTGAATAACCTCCTAGTTTTGAAAATCATGCCTTGCCAAATCATATTTTCAAGTTATATAAGGCTTTGTATTATTTAAATCAAGCACCCCATGTATGGTATGAGAGATTTAACAATTTCTAACTTGAAAGGATTTTATAAAAGTTAGTGTAGATACAACATTATTTTTGAAGAAGAGAAATAAAGATTTGTTAATAGTTTAAATCTATATAGATAACATCATATTTGGCATTACTAATGAAAATCTTTATCAAGATTTTCTAAGTTAATGCAGGGAGAGTTCAAAATGAGCATGATGGGTGAACTAAATTTCTTCTTCAGAGTCCAAATCAAGTAAACCAAAGAAGGAATCTTCATTAAGCTAAGCAAGTATATCAAGAAATAATCAAAAAATTAGGGATGGAAAATGCTAGGCCCTTGGTATGCCTTGAGCCCTTTAGGTAAACTTGATAAAGGTGAAAATGGTAAGAATATTGATCATCAACTTTATAAAGATATTATTGGATCCTTACTCTATCTTGCCACTAATAGAGCTGATATAATATTGGTATTTGTATGTATGCTAGATATTAATTTAATCCTAAGGAATCATATCTTTTAGCTGTCACAAGAATTCTTATATATTTAATGGGTACATATAATATAGACTCATAGTATTCTAAAAATTTCTCTATTAATTTGATTGCATATTCTGATGCTGAGTTTGCTGGTTGCAAATTAGATAGAAAAAGCATAAGTAAAATTTATCAATTTTTAGGTATGAATTTAATCTTATGGTTTAGCAAGAAATAAAATTTGATAGTACTATCCATGATGGAAGCTGAGTATACTGTAACCAAAAGTTATTGTACTCAAATCTTATAAATTAAGTAATAACTAGTGGATTATAGCATTAAATTGAAAAAAATATCTATAAAATATGATAATACAAGTATAATTAACTTAACTAAAAATTTTATTCAACATTCAAAAATTAAACACATTGAGATAAGACATCATTTCATAAGAGATTATATTCAAAATGATGATATATTGCTTGCTTTTATTGGTACTGATAGAAAATTAGCTGATATATTCATCAAATTCTTAAGGAAAGATTTAGCATGATTAGGAGTGAATTAGGAGTATATGATCTTTTTGTCTAAAGTCTTCTCAAACTCTCTCTATATTCTTCTCCCATTGAAATACTTTGATTCATTGAATATCTAAGTTCTCTTGATTGTCTTCAATTCAAGTTCCATCTAATCTACATTTTTTGAGCCGACTCTTAATTGTTCTTGTTATTTTACTCAAAAAATCAGCAATTCACTTCTATGTCTGAGCTCGAGTAGACTCTAGATTATGTTCGAGTTGACTCCTGCTCAAGTTGACTCAAACAAAAATCTCTAGTGGACTCATGATCGGGACCATGGCTTTTTAATCGTGGAGCATGTTATCATGTTCCCTGTTCTCTTTTTTCTTTCACTCTACCATAATACCCTAGACCTCTGACTCTTGTAGAGCCCTTCATCTGTCCCTTTCCATCAATTCAAATCTTATTTCATGCGTAATGGGACCTTGGAAGTAGCTCATGTACTGCCTCAAGTGTTCTTGGGTCAAGCTCACGCACCAAGGCTAGAAGCAACTCTTCCTACTGAGAAGAAACCTCTGCCCCACAGTCTTAACCCCTTTCCCTCTCCTACAGATCTCCTTTCATGTTCAGGTAGTGACCACTGGCCACAAGGTGGACTTCATGTTCCTTGACCATGAAGGCTTTCGGCTAGGGTAGTGGATATGGTAGCAAGGATGGGACTTTTTTGGTAGTTTAGACCTTTCGACCTATCCTAGTCTGGTACGTGAATTATATAGCTCGATAAAAAGAGGTTTGGAAGGAGTGGAATATATTGTCAAAGGAGTCAAGTTTGCATTGACAGAGCAAAGATTGGGGAGGATTTGGCAACTCCCTAAATAGGGTATGGATCTCACACATCCTTTGAGCAGAAAAGAAGCATTGAAAGAATTTTAGAGAGATAGGATGTGAAGGGAATTATGGAATTATATGCCACCAATTGTTAGTTGAGATGCATTTTCTCCATCACATTATCAGGCGGATTCTTTTTCTGAAGATTGATAGTTTGACTTTGTATTAAAGAGGGATGTTGTGGTGATGCATTCTATGGTTCAGGGGGTAGCTTTGAACCTCCTGGCTCTCATAATGAACTAGATTAGAGAGGCTACAGGTAGGGCAAAGGCACGCCTGCTTTATGGCATGGTTTTGACCCTTGCCTTCAAGAAGTTTGGAGTGCCTCTTGAGGGGGAATCCACCTATGTCCTGATGCACTTTGACACATACAATGAGCAGTCCCTGCATTATATGTGATATTGCAAGTTGGATGGTCAGTGGGCATGTAGGATATCTAGGCAGGAGCCATAGAGATTGAGGGAGGACACTAGACCTAGTCATTAGCCCGATTCAGAGCCCCAGTATCTTCCACCTCAGTCTGCAGAGCCACAAACATCCATCAGAGCACCACAACATCCACTCCACCAGTGACACCTGCACCTCCAGCACCAGCACTAGTAGCAACAGTACAACCCACTCAATCCTCCTGCATTAGATTGGATGATGATTAGATGAGGAGGTTGGCTAAGATGGTCATTGATGGACTGAGACCTGAGAGAGAAAGTGGCTACATATAAAGCTCAGCAGACTTAGAGGTAAATTGATAGACTCTAAGAGAGGATGTTGGCTTTGGAGGATAGAGATAGAGATCTATTGAGCTATCCAACTTCTCTGATTTAGCTTGGGAGGCTAATCGACTTAGGGGGAGGATTGAGTCAAGAGTGTTGTAGATATAGGAAGAAGTCAGAGGTCTAGGGACAGCCCAAAAGTCTAACATCATGTCACTCCTGATCACCATTGGATAGTTGGTTGAGCAGTTATAGATGTTTGCTCCTTCAGGTGTGGCAGCAGCAGCATCAGCATCAGCATCAACAACAGCAATAGATCCATTCAATACTCAAGACCAATGTACTCTACGGTCGTCCCAGCGTGCACCTCCTATCCAACCACCTATCTCCCAGCCATCCACCTCCTCTTAGACCACTCTTAGACTACCTTTTAGGACATTTACTAAACTTGATGCAGGTTTTTCATCCTTTGCGATTGGCCCTTCAAGCAGGACCAGGAGCAAGAGACATGGATTTCCCTTCTTTAGAACTAGTTCGCCTCTACTTTAGAGGTCTCCTCTGATGAGGATTAGGTCTAGGTTATGTTTTAGTATTTTACATTGTTCTCTCACTATGACGCATTGTTTACTTTATTGTTGTATTGATGTTTAGATCTACTGTTGTAGGCTATTTTTGTATATTGTACAATCTTGTAAAACATCCTATTCTATATATGAAATGAATTGTATTTCCTTCTCAAATAATATCTGGTACATGTTGTTGACTCACTTATTGCTGATGACAAAAAGGGGGAGAAAGATTAAGCAAATAATAATTGAATTAATTGTTGAATAATTGAACTAATTGTTGAATCATAAAAACTCGAGCAATTTGAATTTTTGATCTGACATCAAATAATCTGACTTAAGCTCTAAATTAATGATAAGAATCTCAATGAAAGTAAAAGATACAAAGAATCTAGATTTATTGCTCTAAATTAATGATAAAGACTATTGAAAGAAATGATCAATTGAACTAAATACTTTGATATCAGTCATAAGACCATAGCCCCTAATCAATTTTCTAAATTTTTAAATCTTCAATTGATAAGAAAAATTGATCTCTATATTGAGTTCCATGATAAGCATTAATTGATGATACATATATTCTTTTAATTATTTTTGGCACATCTTTTTTAGCTATATTATTTATCTATATTCAAATTTTATCATCATCAAAGGAAGAGATTATTGGCCCTGAAATTAGTTTTGATGAGAACAAAATATTTAAGTATGTATTTGATACTAATGAGTTGCTCAAGTGTTTGAAAAGAGATTTCAGAAAGCTAGAGCTACATTTTAAAGAATCCCCTATTTTTCATCTTGAAATTTCAAAGAAGCAAGGTTCAAGGAGGCCACACCATGAAAATTCAAGTGAAAAAGTCTAGAGCTAACTCCAAGGGTTGAAAATCGACTTTGATATGCAATCATCAAGTGGCACAGACCTCGAGTCGACTTCAGAAAGCTTGAGCCGACTCTCTCAAAAAAGATAGAGAGCAGATTTTCTGAGTCTAGTCCTCGAGTCGACACTTGAAGACTTGAAGTTGACTCGAAAACAACTCGAGTCGACTCCAGATTTGCTCGAATCTACTCCATTACGACTGATAGCAGTAATAACTAGTTTTTTAGAAGCTATAATTTTGCACAAAACACCTCTAATAGTTAGTTCTCGACTTTTAATAGCTAGAAATCTATTTTAGACATTCTAACAAGGATATATGAGTGCCAAAGGCTTTAATGAAACAAGAGAATAAGAGAGAAGTGCACTGAACACTAAGACAAAGGCAAAAAATTCTATTTGAGCATTTAAGAAGAAACCAAATTCCAACCATTTGCTTCTTGAGTATTCAAGTGATTTTCAAGAGGAAGAAGAATGTATTGATTGCAAAGTTTCTCATCATTTCAATTTGGGCTTCATTGATATTTTTATTTGCTTATTAGCTTCTACTTTATATTATATTCAATTTTTTACTATTACAAGTTTTAATTGGAATTGAAACTTATGAGATAGGCTCATCCAAGCCTTAAATTGGATTTTGTATAAACTTAGAAGTGACTTAGAAAAGATTTTGATCGGTGTGCCTAAGAAAATCAACTGAGTTTAATTATGATCCCGACAAATAATTGGACTATAATCTTGGTGATCATAGTTGAAATTCCCAAGAGATTACTTAGGGAGTGGATGTAAGTATGGTGCTTAACACCAAGCTACTATAAACCTTATCTTTGTGTGTGGCTTTGATTGCTTCTACTTTACTTTTTTATTTCTGCACATTGATTTTTTTATGTATTGCTTCCACCGCATCTTCTCATAGCTTACTTTAATTCAATATATATCTGTTTTAAGCTTTAAAAATTTTAAAAATCCAATTCACTCTCTCTCTTTGGTTGTCTTTTAGGCAACATCTACAGTTGCAAATTGAGCTTGGTTTGCAAACTGAATAGTGAAACTTAACATTTAAGCTTAACTTTAGTGCTTTGAAACTCACTTTAGTCCATATATTAGAGCTTAGCTTCAATACTCTTAAATCTAGCACAAATTTTTAGTGTCTTAACTCAAGTATCAGCTTAGCTTCAATACTCTCTCTTAGTCCATGTATCAGAGTTTAGCTTCAATACTCAAATCTAGCACAAATCTTCAATGTCTTAACTCAAGTGTCTGCTTAGCTTTTAGTCCATGTATTAGAGCTTATCTTCAATACCTTGTCAAATGGAACTCCATAGATGGATGCTCATAACTCTAGTAACTTGTAGATTGATAACTATGATAGAATTTAGATGTTTTAGAAGGAATTGACTTCATTTACTTGGTTCTACTTGAATGTTTCAAAATGTTTCAGATGATCCATAGAGTCTCAAAATGTCTTAGAAAGTTTTAGATCACCCATAAATAATCAAATACCTAGAGTTTTGGGGGAATAAAAGTTCTCAATATATGCAAAGAATTCACAAGATTGATGAGGTTTTTTAAGGTTTCACTTGAAGTACTAAACTAATGGGACTAGGAATGCTTGTCTTGACATTTGAACTTACTTTGCTACCCAATACCTTGTTTGAGTTTTTCTTCATAATTTCATCTTTCAAAGTAATTATCATCCTATTAAAAAATGCTCTTTAAATGAGCTTAGATAATTCATTGTTTCATTGCTCAATTTCATAACTCTGAAACTCTCTTCAATCCATGCTTCAAAGTTCAATTTGACAATTCTAAAACTCTCTTTAGTTTCAATGTTGTAGTTCCAAAACTGATAATTTTAATGTTGCAATCCCAAATTTGTCATTCATACCATTCAAGAAGTCATACCATGCATCATAAATGGTCATATAACAAGTTTAAATACCATATGCATTTGTATTTACATATTGCTAATAATATGATCTAATGAATAAAGAAATATTGGCACAAAGTGTTGGCCAAGAAAAAGGTTTCTTTCTTACATAGATTTCTTTCTTACATATTCCTTATAATCTTATACCAAGTTTAATACCATGTTGTTAGCCCTAGAATTGATTTTGATGATGTCAAAAGAGTTTGAGTACAAAATTATATTTACCAATGATGTGTTTGAGAATGGTTGTAGGTCTCCTTAAATGCTTAATAACTCTACTCATTTGCCTTAGTGGACCCTCAAGAAAATTCAAAGGCCATATCCTCAAGAAATATTCACAGACAAGAAAAACTCGAAGTCAAAAAAATTTTGAGGTCCTGCTCACATGAAAAGTCAGTCTCTCTTACTTAAAATCCTCAAATTTGGAAGCAAATGAAGTGTAAGAATTAAAGAGTTTAATTTAGTCTAGATGTACTTCTAAACAAGTTCAAAATATGTTTATGAAGGCAAGTCTAGTCTAGAACATTTTGGATCAAGAAATGTTGTTGAAACTTCCTATGCCATGCTCGGCACACACATGAGCTGACCTAGTATCAGAACACAAAAAGACAAAAGCATTCAAAATGTAAAACAACTCTCTGAGCCGATCTAGTGATCAGCTCAATCGACTCAATCTGGAGCTTAACTGACTCAATGAAGAGAAGAGCCGACTCAGTCTCAGAGGAAGATGAATATAGAAGTAATATAAATCCAAATTCTTTTAAGTGAATCTAGAAGATCGATGAGCTGACTTAGCTATCAAGTGAGTCAATCAAGATAGGATCTAAGCTGATCCAATCTCAAACTAGCAGAGCTAGATAAAATGCTAGATTTTTAGCACTTGCTATTAAGTCGACTCAGATCTCAAATTAATTGACTCAGTGTTTGGATGAACTGACTCAATGAATATAGACAAAATAATGACTAGTTTTAAGACATACAGAATCAAGGCTAATTAATTCCAAATGGCTATTCTTGATTAAAATGGTTAGAGTATTAAATGAAGGTGTTTTTGAGTCAATAAATATGAGGAATTGATGGAGGAAACCAAGAGAGACTTGAACATATGAATTTATTAAGCATTCATTTAAGTAAAAAAGTTTGAGGAATCTCCAGAGAAAGGAAGTTAAAAGAGTCCTACATTAAAGTTAGAGTAAAGAGAGGAAGAGTGAGTAGATTTTAGCTAGCAATCATTGAGAAAAAGGATTAAAGGTTGCCTCAACCTCTCAAAGCTTTCAAGGAAAAAGTCCAAGCATTGAATTCTCAGCTACCATGACTTCTTCAATTTTAAAAGAGTTTTATTATTCTAAACTCTATCTTTTATATTCTTTTTTTTTATTTGTTACATGTTTCTTGGGCATAGAAACTTGGGATTGGTCTAGGTCTTATAAATTAGATGTTGTATTGATTTTGATTGGTATTTCAGAAAAATCAATCAGGATTGATTGTTATCTCAGAAGAAAATAATCAGGGGTTGATTGTGAGCCTAGAAAAGACAATCAGGTGTAAGATTATGGTTGATGATTGAATGAAAATCAATTAAATTGGATTGTGAACTCGAGAAAATAATCAGATTATAATCTTTGAGAGATTATAATTGAATTCTCAAGTGGGTTGCTAGAGGAGTAGATGTAAGTATTGAGTTTAGCATTGAACCACTATAAAATTATTGTGTTTATGATTGAGCTTGTTATATCTTTCTTTTATTTCTGCCGTTACTCTTCATTACATACATTTCTTATCACTTACACAATTTAAATTGTTTTGGGCATACACCTTGATTTTAGCTTAAAGTTTTAGATTTTATAAAACCCAATTCACCCCCTTCCCCCTCTTTGAGTTGCTATCTCTAGGAAACACATGTGTTATAAAGAAACTTTCTTTAGTTTAGATACCAAAGAGGTTTCTTTCCTTATAGGGAAGGTATACGTATACAAACTCTTGGCATAAATTACAACGTGAAAATATATTGGAACTACAAAAGAATTGGCTGTTCAATGTTTAGATATTTATCTTTCAACCAAAATCAATATCTGAATATTGATCAAGCATGATGTAGCTCTGTGTAACTATAGGTCAGACAATTACTACATTACATATAAAGTTGATTTCAAAGTACATTACAAAATGATAACATTGATTACAAAGTTTATTACAAAACATTTATTAGCTAGATGATTTTCAAAATCATAATATATTACAAATATATTTTTCACTCAAAATATAAGCAATATTGTTGCAATAGTTTATGAAAGCATCATTGCAATTGCATAAAACTTTTCCATTGTAGCACGCTTTGCAAGTTCCCTTCGCAAGGCAGCATTCATCCTTCATCCATTTACTTTAGTTTTGATAGCACTAGCCTCTTGTTTTAAAATCTTTGCCTCTTTTAACAAACTGATTGCCTCTACTTTCAATTTTAACACATATCCTTTCAACCGAAACTTTCTTCTCTATACCTTCTAATAATTCTAATAATCATCCCACCTTGGCTTTCAAATCCCTAGCTTCATCCCTCTTTTCAAGAAGAGATGCTTTGGGTCAACCCTTTATCTTAAGATCAACCCATGTGAAGTACCCATAATACAAATCCTTCTACAATAGCAACAAAAAACTCTAAACAACCTCTAAATGGCAGAAATATCTAATCAAACAACTAAATTTTTAGTTACAAGGCTTATCATACTTTCCTAATAGCTTGGACAATCTCTGAACCTTCATCTAGGGTTGTCATCACTCCATGAAGTCCACATTTTAGATAAGAGGCCACACTTGTAATGCCTTGGATTAGCATAGCTTCCTCTTGAGTCTATGCATGCTATACTTTGGAGACTCACATGTTGACTTTTCAACTCTTCTATATGCCATATCTTTAAACGGACATTAGATCAATGCCTTACGTGATGTCCATTGCCGTTGCTACTATCCATTCACAAGATGGGAAGGATGAAAATAGGAACAAAAACCCTAGCTAGCAATAGAAGAAGGAAAGTTAAACCCTAGCTGGAGGATAGGTGAAAAAAGTGGGAAGTACTTTAGTCTACATCAACAGCTTTCCTGCCATATCAGCTTGTTCACGTGTCACGTGATATCACATGACCACTTCCATCATGGCAATTAGATGGAAATAATAGCCAAGAGAGAAATTATAACATTTTAAAAGTTAGACAAATACAATTGTTTAGGATAAAATAACCCCCCAAAAAGTTCAGGTTTCTAAGGTAATTAAGCCTAAAAAAAATAAATGTAGAAACATATACAACTTAAATCTAATTTATAGTTACTTATTATGAATTTTAATAATTATATAAATAATTAAAATAAATTTTATTAATTATAAAATATTTATAAATTATATAAAATATTTTGGAAATTATAAAAATGATAAACATAGAAAATGATATATAACTAGATATAGAATACACAACGTAAATCCAACTTCTAATTACTTATTATGAATTTTAGTAATTATATAAATAATAAACTAAATTTTAATTATTAATTAGATAACTAGCTTAGAATCCCATGCAATGCACAGCATGTGATTATTTCTTGAAATAATATTTATATAAATTAAAAATCAAATATAATATAAAAGACATCATAGATGATATCAAATATTTTAAATGAAAATATAAAGTTGGACTGTTTAAATAACATGATAGTAAGAAGTAAATATTTTCAGCATCAGTTATTTCAAAATCCTCATCATTAAGTAGAGTATGACCATCTATTTGCATCCCATGCATATTCTTTTCTTTATCATTGTATCAATAACAGAAATTTCATCCTTATCTACTTCAATATGCGAAAAAGAGAGAACAAAAGCTAGAACTTATTTGGCTAATAGCAGACCGTCAAAAGTTCACTACCCTCATGTATCCACATGATATTTCAGAAAGGTGAAACTTAGCCTAGTGCAAGTCTTATCTAGCAACTAATAATAACCTTGTCTTTTTTCTTTATTTATTTTTTCCAAAAAAACTTGGTATATCATAAGGGATCGAGTAGAAATATATGAATTCTTTATGTAGTGACATAAGATAATCTTGTTCTTTTTCTTTATTTATTTTTTCAAAAAAATTTTGTTAGTATATAATAAGTGATTAAGAGTAACAATGAGCGAAGATTCTTTATGTAGAAATAGATGATAACCTTGTCTTTATGTGGCCCACAATTATTGGCACAGGGACTTGGCCTGACCCATGTCGCCATCATCTTCTCTCTCCTATCCCCTTGCAAAATTTCAAATTATAACAGGACTGTAAATATCATAAAGGCGATGTTGATATAAACCCATCCCCCCCATCCTCCATCCCCAAACATCCGCTTCTCTTTCATCCCCATCCCCCATCCCCAAAATCCGCTTCTCTTCTCACCTCTACTCTTCTTTTCTTATGTATTTTCTTCTGCTCCTTCCCTTTCCCTTTGATCATTTCCCTTATCGCGAGAATAGAAATCCATAATGATCAAAACTCCAAAACCCTACAAAATATAATGCTTCTACTAAGATTAAGCTGTCAAACCCTAAAGAGACCAACTCACACCACCACATCTCACACAAAATCCCATATCCTCCAAAAAGCACCCCACCAAAACTAAGAAACCCCTTCGATCTCCCTTAGGTTCTCTCGCATGGGGGTGCTAGTGGCCAACAGTGAGGTGGAGGAGCGACCAGTGATGGAGCTCCACTAGGTGCTCCAACGGAGATTGTGATGCAACTTGACCAGACTTAGGCCATGAGTTATCCACCATGCCCCCCTCCCTCGCCTCCGTGCCTTCCTTGACCTCACACCGTCTTGCCTGCACCACCCTCCGCCGTGCACCCTCAAAGATGAAGTAATCATCGTAGGCAGTGGAGGAGCCAATGGCAACCATCTCTCAACCCCTGCTGTTCTCCTTCACCACAAGCAGCTATGCTAGAGAGGTGCTGACACCCCATCCTCTACCAACGACGGCCATGAACGACAGCCGCTGCCCCATCCCGGCACCCCTTCCTTCTCTGATAGTGGCCGCGAGGATGGATCCGACGTCTACTCCCGTGTGTTGGCCACTACCCCACCCCATGGATTTTTTCCATCCATCTTCGTGGCTCTCTATCATGCCGAAGTCAAAAAAAATACGCTGCCTTGGACACGTGGCATAAAATCTTTTATCCACGTGTCAAACGAAGATGCACCAACATGGTTGCTCCATTTTAATATATATATTAGATTATTTAAATTTTAAAAATTAATGCAAATAATGAATTTAAATAATATAAATTTTAAGTAATTTTCTCAAAAGTTTAATAAATTTTAAATTATTATTGAATACAAAATATCAAACCTTATTAAAATTATAATAAATTTAGAAAAGGATGGATATAGCAAAGGCAACTTAATCTAATTTTTAGAAACTTATAATTATTAGTTTATAAATTTTCATGACTAGATAGACCTAATGGTAAGCAATAGAAGGATCTAGATATTGGATGGCATTTTAAAAATTGGAGAAGGACCAGTATCTAATGGAAATATAATTGCTTTAGGCTAAGAATAAGGAGGTGGAGTTACCTAATTGAAGCAATACATGATGGGTAGATTTAGTGATGTCAAGAAGTGTCTAAAGGTACTTGCGTGGTTCGAGTGATGATGACAAAGCATTTGTCAAAAGAAAAGAGGCGAAGATAGCATCTAAAGCTTGGAGGAAGAATTTGATTGTCGGACATCTCAATCATATATTTATGAAGATTTGGATGTTGATGATGATCATTTTGATCTAGATGATTTAAGAAAGTGGATTTATGAGAGGCTATTCAGGCCTCTTAATAGGATTAGTGTCAATATGAGGAGGTATTGAGATATAAGCCACAGTTTGAATGTTGCTCTCAATTTGAGAAGGATGGTGGTTTCAGTGTAGTAGAAAGATCACGTTCATATTTACAATCTATTGGGTTAGAGAGGAGTCAGTGCATGAAGATGGAATCATCTTCTATCAAATCTTTGTTCGATGTATTTGAGAAGAAATAAAGAATAGCTCTAGAAGTCCTACCATCCATTATTAGATCCTAAAACATATCTAGATTTGGAGTCAAAGCAACCAAGAATTGATGAACAAATACAAGAAACACAAATAGGGAGGGCAATTACCAACTGGTTTATTTAGCCATATTCTAGCATGGGTGATGGTGAATACTTACATTCGATCAATGATTAGTACATCACAGAAGGTTGATCCATTGTTGATCCTCCTGCATCCTATAAGATATATGGATCATATTTGCAATAGTAGGTTGCAAATATCAAATCCTACATTGAGAGTTATAAAAGGGGTGGAAGACTACTTATGGGTTAACATTGATATGTGATGGTTAGTTTGGGCCTATTAAGAGGAGCACTATCAACTTTCTAGTCTGTTATGATAGGGTGACCATCTTTTATGCTTTAGTTGATGCTTTAGATAAAGTACATGACTCTAATTATATTTTGGACTTGATAAAGGATGTAGTTAATGAGATTGATGAAGAGTATATCATCCAAGTGGTCATGGACAATGGAGCAAACTATATGAAAGCAAGAAAGCATCTGATGTTAGAAAAGCAGCATCCATATTGGATCCCTTGTATAGACTTCATGATGAAGGATATTAGCTAGCAAACTAAGGTAAAGTTTGTAGTAAAAAGCATTATCGAAAGACATCTACGATTACACATGGGTATTTGCTCTTATGAGAAAATAGGTATAGCAAGAGCTACTTAGACTAGGATTGATAATATTTACCATTAACTATATAGCATTGAAGAGTCTTCTTGATAATAAGTCTGATTTGGGAGCTATGATGACTTTGAGGAATGGAGGGCTTCTAAATATATCATGACCAATAAGGGATGATGTGTTAAGGATGTTATATTGAGTAATGATTTTTGGGACAGATGCTCTGAGGTGGATAAAGTGGTAGACCCTTTGTATATAGTGCTATGGATAGTAGATAATGAGATGTTACCTTAGATGGGCTACATATATCTCAAGATGTTTGCTTGCAAAAAAATTTTATAGAAGTGGTAGGATAGAAGAAAGTAGCATTATATTTGTGCATTATTAAGGATAGATGGGATACTCAAATAGAGAAGGAATTGCACGTGGTAGGTAAAATCTGCTTGAATCTCAACTTTCATTTATCCTTTATCGCATAAACTATGGATGTCTTTGCTCTTAATTAATATTTCTTATTTTCATACATCCTACTAATTAAATCCTAAATATCAGTATCACCATAATATTATCTTGGATGAGGAGTTATTGATGGCACTGAGGAATGTAGTGTATAGGCTAGAAGGTAATCCAGACTTGGCTATAGAAGCTATAAGTGAGGCAATAAAATAGTACATGCCTACAATAGTAGGATTGCTAATATATTTTTTTAATTATATTCAGTCATTGAAATTAAATGACCTCCAATGAAAAGTATATATTTATTGGGTAGGGGAAAATTTTTAAGAGAGGAAAGAGAGCTTTGGAGAACAAGGGGCATATTGATCTATATCTAAAAGGTCACCAGGTATAAATATAGAGCTATTTTTTGTTACCTTTGCTTCTATGTATAGCTGACGACTTAAGCATTTATATAGATAGGTATTATTTGAATGAAGGGGAGTGGTGGGTCCAGTAGGGCACGCCTGCACCAAATCTAAGAAAGATTGCCATTTGGATCCTATCATAGATCATCTTATCAAGTGAATATGAGCATAACTGGAGTACATTTGTCTTAATTCATATGAAAATTGAAAATCACCTAACCTCATAGAGATTGAAAGTTTTGGCCTTTCTCCATTACAATATGAGATTGAAGCTCAAGCATATGAATGAGAGGAAAAACCTAAGATGATCTATTCAAGGAGGATTTTATCCATGATGAGGAGGATTCTTGTTGAGCTGGGTTGCAAAACAAGAAGCACAAGATTCATCAGTGTTGGATGAGCTAGGAGATCCTCTCCAAAGATGCAAAATAATAGTATAGGAGGTAAGGTATGAGATGTGGATCGATGGGCGGCCTCTCGTTTATCATCCATTTACAATGGAATACAAATACTAGAGGAGATGATGGTGGATCAAATAGCAAACGATTTGAGGATTCTAATCAATGATTTGATCACAAAATATTAGTTCAAGACATGAAACAAGGGTCTCCAGAGATAGATAGGGCATTAGGATCAGTAACAGAGGTAGCATAAGTCAATAAGTTAGAGTCTGAGTAAGTTAGGTCATCATCAACATCAACCAGAGTAAGATCCATTGGAACATTAGATAGCCAAAGTGTATATTATAGCCCTTCTCTTTCTACAGGTGATTCAGATGTACACTCCTAAAGGTTACATCTTAAGGAGTATTCTCAGATACAGTATCCACCTTTATATGGATATATTAGATAGCCAAAGTGTATATTATGGCCATTCTCTTTTCATAAGTGATTCAGATGTACACGCCTAAAGGTCATATCTTGAGGAATATTCTCAGATGCAGTATCCACCTTTATATGGATACATTTTAGGCCACATTATGGTATTGCCTCTCATTATCTTAAGTAATGATGATAATCTCTTATCCAATATACTATCAAGAGGGTTATCCTATATAATATAATATATATGATAAGCAACAAAGATGGGCTCAGTATGAAAATTGACATCTTATTTGAGTACCTGATTATGAGTAGGACCTAGATGTTTATAAACATCATAGGTATTCCATATGGGATTAGTAGTAAATTTGATATATTTATCTTAAATTAATGAATCCATTTGTTTAACATTGAATATGATTTATATACAATATTAGCATAGACATATTTTCATAGACAAGCAACTAAGCTCAATGTAGTAAACATTACAGCTTTTTCATCAAACTTCATTGTTTTTGCTTTGCCAATTGCTCATGTAGTATCAATTATAAGAGGTCATTGTTTGGTGATCAAGAAAGAATTTTCAATAACCTAGAAGACTACAATATATTATAGTCTTAATTTTAAATAGAACCAATTTATTATAGATTTTATTACTTTTGAAGTTCAAATATGTTTAAACAATAAATAGATCAGTAATGAGACTTCAACATAAATTAAAAATAAAATAAATACAAAAGGGTGTCCTAGGGGTGTGTTAGGATGCTCGATCTGGATGGCCACCTGGATGGGGTGGGATGCGAGGCATCCTATTCTATGCAAAAATCGAGATGCCCCCTTCCTATGAGATTTAAAATCTTAGTTTTGGCTTTAATTAAATTTTCATTGAGATCAAAATATCCATAAAACATACCATAAAAGTATTATAATATGTAATAAGATATTGACATGTAAAATAATAATTGTAATACTTTATATTAAAATATTATATTATACTTATTAACTAACATTAGCTATGTTATATTATTAAATCATCTTGTTATATTACATTATATTCCAATAATACATTACACTTCACCATAATACATTATTATATTATATCATATCATATTATGTTATATTATTTTGCTAAATTATACAATATTAGATTACACTATATTATAATAATATTATATTACATTACATTATTATATTATGCAATAATATATTATTACATTGTATTGTGTAATATATGTAATACAATATGTAATAATATTCAATATTACACTGTATTTACTATACAATACTATGTAATATTCTTTATTGTCATTTTGTCATATTGAAAGAATTTTCTCAATTTGGTCACCAGACACATGTTAAAGTGTGTTTTCTTGATTCTAAGTTTAATCTTCCAAGGTTTTGTTCATCAATCGAATCCTAAGCTCCATCCTTGCTTGTATTCTAATGTGTTTGTTAGATTCTAGGTTTTGTTTCCTAATTTGCCACCTTAAAGTCTTTCTTCTTGGGAGGAGTTGGTTAGGTTTTCTGATCAAGCTCACATGCAAAACCTTACCATCCAAGGTGAGCTCCCAATATTCCTAGCATTTCCCATTAAGAACCAAATTACCACACAATCTGACCTTCTTTCTTGGATTCCAAGCATTTTCTCCAAGCTATTTGTATCTCATATAGGAAGTCTTTTATGTAGTTATTTGCATCCAAGTTCATAGATTTGTATTTGAAACCTTTATGTGATGGTGTTTCTAGGTATACAATTAAGGCTTTGTTTTCATAGAGAGATATTCAGGTGATGGAGGTGCTACTTTTGTCCCATGAGCGAAGTGGAGAAATGATTTCTCTAGGGCCTTTCAGTATTATTTGGATAGGACTACTCCCAATAACAATGGTAAAGTAGAGCCAAATTCAAATTAGGCCAAATCAGTCAACACAAATTTAGCTTAAATAGCTAATTCATGCTAGCTCAATCAGGTTTCATGGTAAGGCTTGGGCCTGGGCTCCGGTTGAGCTTCAGTCTGGATTTTCCAAAATTTCGACCCTACACCTAGCGAAAGAATTTTGATCGAGCTTTAGTAGGGGCATGGCCTACCTCATTTCCAGCCCTATGCATGTGTAGATATACATACCACTGGTGTTTGTAAGTAGAAAGAGGTAATGGTAACATTGAGTCCTATATCTTGAGCTTGAAGGACTTTCACTATCGAGGCACTGCTTTCTCAGAGAATGAGATAGCTTGACTCATGGGTCTAAACTATGAAACATGGATTAAGGTGCTATTTGGTATATCACTGATGATGTAATCACTGGAGTGGTGTGATCACTAGGGTGATATGAATACTGAGGTGATGTGCAAATACTGAAGTGATATATAATCGTTGTGTTTGGTATGTCACTAGAATATTATTGAAATAAAACTTTACTATGTTTGGTATATCACCAAATAGTGATAGTGATAATACATAAAATACCATAAATAACCTTATATATTAGTACATAATAATTACTCTACACTTGATTAAACATTCTTCATTTATAAGTCCTCACAAAAACATGTAGCAGTAGTAATAATAATAATATTTATTTATTTATTTATTATTATTATAGATATTTATTTTGATAAACTTATTAAAATGATATTACGATAATATTATATATAATCAGGCTTGATTAGGCTCAGTCAATTTTGACCATCAATATCAAGGCTGCCCATTAGGAATGATTTATTCCATCAAAATAAATTGAAAAAAAGTAAAGCATGAAGGATTTAGCATGATCCATCCATGCCGATTAACTATATCTGTCTATAGAAATAAAATAGATATCTAATAAATAAATAAAAGTATTTATATCATTTAACTAAACTTGCTAATAAAATAAAAAACATATCTAGTAGATAAGTATCTATAAAAAAGATGAGGATGATTTTTATTTCTTCTCAATTTACTGACTAGACATATTTTTGTTCAAATAATTTCAGCACATCACCAGTACCTGGTGATATGTTATCACCTGGGGTATGTGTGATAATAGCATTTCTGTATTATGCAATGATGCTATCACTGAATTTATCACTGAATCTTTCATCACTGGATGAGATTTTACAATACCAAATAAGGTGATCACATCACCTAACTCACATCACTGGGGGATGTAAAATATTACCCCTACCAAACAGTGTGCAAGGATAAGCTAATGTAGAGTATGTTGAATAAAGAGAAAAAAGATAATAATTAGTGTTTGATTGTCCAAAGGTCCTTCCATAGAATTACATTCTAATATTTGTATAATCTGCTCTAAACTATTGGCCAATTGCCTACTTCTACTGTTGACATACCCAGACTTGACCCCCACCTTCTTCTAGTGGTTTTGGTAGTTATGGCCAATGATTTTCTGCTCACATTTTCGTAATCACCCACAGTCTGTACTATGTCAAAGTCCCTTTATTGGGCCGATATTTTAATCTCCACAAGTTATCACCCCATCAACATGCATCAAGCTTGACATGATAAGTCTTCCTCACTCTATTCTCTTGATTCACTTCTAACAATTGTTCGGAATACCTTGGTCCACCTCTCTTCCATTCAGCTTGTTAGACATCATGTAGTAGTCCAATCATCTTTAATTCATTCGACCTATCTAGAGATGTCAATGGGGATGGATACCTGAATATTTTACCAATCCCTGAATTGAATAGGATGGTTTAAATAAATTAAATAGGATGGTTTGGTGATGGTTTAAAATTAAAAAACATCATTCAATTTTGGTTTAGGTCCAGTTTTGGTGAATTCTCTGATTCGAAACCAAACCCAAAATTGGACCAGAAACACCAATGTTTAATGTTGGATGGTGGAGCCTAATCCACCCAATTGTTGGAATAAACATGACCCAAAGAGGCCCAAGAATGAAGTCCACAGTAGGAATGCAGCCCACGGCCTGGTGGTCTGCAGTTGTAGCAGGGCCTAGCCCAGCAGCCCAAGTGCAAGCCTAGCGCACACATGCGAGCGCGCATGGCCTGTAGCATGCGGGAGGCCCACTGCATGTGCGACCTCTTCACATGGTCCATGCACAAGGCGTGGACCAACAGGCATTTCCTCCTCGATTTCTTGTAGTCCACCATGGACCAGCGAGCATTTTCCAACTATTTCTCATGGTCTACCGCGGTCCATGCATGATTGAGCGTGATTCGATGGTCATCAAATTTTGATGAAGATCAGATGATCCAGAGCTATTCCAGAAAGATTAGAAGTATTTGGATGTGATCAGATGCACGATCCAACAGCCAGAATTCATCTAGAGGCTTGATTGGACTGCAGAAGAGCTTTTGGAGTCTTGATTCAATTGTCTCCGATCTGGGCTTGATTTAAGGCCTTTAAGAAGCCTTGTGTGCAGTAGAGAGCAATAGACGGTGGTGTTCAGAGGCTGAGAGAGCTTAGGTGGCAAACAGTAACCCTATTTTTTCAAGAGAGAAAAAAAAAGAGAGGGAGAGAGATCAAAAGAGGGCTTGGGTCTTCCTATGTGCTATCCTAGGGTACTTTCAAGTGTGAGGAGAATTTCTAGGAGGAATTTCTTCTTCTTGTTGGGGCTGTTTTGCATCTAGAAGAGAAAAAAAAGTGAGATTCTTCTTTGTTCTCATCTCTTGTAAACTTTTATTTTATTCTCATAGTGAAAAATATTATTTCATGTGGCCATGGATGTAGGAGCAAGAGACTCTGAACCATGTAAACCTCTTGTGTTTCATGCTTATGTGTTTATTTTTTTTCATATTTTTCTTCTCTTCTCCTATGACTTCTATAATCCACTGCATATCGCTACCTAACAACTAGTATTAGAGCACCAGGCTTGAGGGAAAGAGTGGGAGGGATGGCAGGAGATGAAGGAAAGGTCAAGATCGACAAGTTTGATAGAAAAGATTTTGATTTCTGAAAGATGCAGATTGAGGATTATTTGTATCAGAAGAGGCTTCATCTACCTTTTGGAGGAAGAACCTAAAGACATGTCACAAGCAGATTAGGATTTATTGGATGGCCAAGCTTTGGGAAGCATCTATTTGATGCTGGCCAGGAACGTCGCATTCAATATTCTAGAAGAAAAGATGACTGTTGATCTGATGAAAGCTCTGTCCAATATGTATGAGGAGCCTTCGGCCTCCAACAATGTATACTTTATGCATCGTCTATTCAATTTGAAGATGCTTAAAGGTGCATCTATTACTGATCACATCAATGAATTTAATCTAATTACTAGTCAATTAAGCTCTATTGATATTAGTTTGAGGATGAAGTTCATGAATAATTTTACTATCTTCTTTGCCCGAGAGTTGGGGTGCGACCATGATAGCTGTGAGTAGTTCATGTGGCTCCAGTAAACTGAAGTTTGAAGAGGTCCAAAATCTAATACTTAGCAAAGATATCAGAAGGAAGAATCCAAAGAGAACTCTGGCTCTGCCTTGGTTACTCAAGAAGATAGAGAAAGAACTACACAATGCAACAAAGGCCATGGGAGATCCAAGTCCAAACAGAGAAGCCAATCAAGATCGAAAGGTGATGGTTGTTGGCACTGTGGCAAAAAAGGACACATCAGAAAGAACTACTGGACAAGAAAGGAGAACAAAGAACAAAATGAGGAATCCATCAATGCAGCAATAAAGGCAACTGCTGATGCCCTAGTCCTCAGCATGACAGTCCGATGGTGTCATGGATCCTAGACTCTAGAGCTTCATTTCATTCCACCTCACAGAAAGAGTGTATAATAAATTACACTACCAAAGATTTTAGAAAGATTTATCTTACTGATGATGAGTCATTAAATATTGTGGAAAAAGATGATGTGCACATAAAGATGCCAAACCAGTCAGTATGGAAGCTCAAGAATGTCAGACATGTCCTAGATTTGAAGAGGAATTTGATTTCAATTGGGTAGTTGGATGCTAAGGGTAACATTACGACTTTTAATGGTGGCTCTTGGAAGTCACTAAAAGTGTTATGATGGTAGCATGAGGAAGCAAGATGGGTACCCTCTACATGATGAGTAATATCAGGGATTTAGTGGCACTGGGACAGGCAGACTCAGAGTTGTGGCATTGCAGACTGGGTCCCATGAGTGAGAAAGGCATGCAAGTACTATTGAAGAAGGGCAAGTTGACAGGTTTAAAGTCTCTTGTTGTTGGTCTCTATGAGGATTGTATTCTTGGAAAGTAGAAGAAGGTCAGTTTCTCCAAGATTGGCAGAACACCAAAGGCAAGAAAGTTGGGGCTTGTACATACTGACGTGTGAGAACCCTCTCTAGTCACATCCCTTAGAGGCTCATGAGATTATGTGACATTCATTAACAATTCCATCAGAAAGGTATAGGTTTATTTTTGAAGAATAAGTCTAATGTATTTGCTACTTTCAGAAATTGGAAGATTCTGGTGGAAAACAAGTCTGGTGAAAAAATCAAGTGCTTGAGACCAAACTATGGAGACAAATAAGATAGCACTGAGTTCAAGAAGTTCTACGCAGCAAGTAGAATCAAGATGGAGAAGACCATCTTAAGCACGCCATAATAAAATGGGATAGCTGAGCGTATGAATCGAACCTTAAACAAGAGAGCTAGGAGTATGAGGCTTCATGCTAGTTTGTCTAAGATGTTTTGGACTGAGGCAGTTAGCACTATTGCCTACCTGTAAAATAGAGGTCCCTCAGTTTTATTGATAACAAGCTATCAGAAGAAGAGTGGATAGAAAAGTCAGTAAATTTATCTCACCTAAAGGTTTTCGACTGTATCTCTTATGTGCTCGTCAATGCTGAAAGAAGAGACAAGCTCGATGCGAAATCAAAGAAGTGCTTCTTCATTGGATATGGTACTGATGAATTCAGCTACAAGTTCTGGAGTAAGTAGGATAGAAAAGTCATCAGGAGCAAGGACATGATCTTCAATGAAAGAAGCCTCTACAAGGACAAGGATGTTTCTGATAGTGTAGGAAAATTAGTTAAGGAGAATGAATAGGTCGAATTGGAAGGTATTACAGAGGATGACATTGCCAAGAGAGCCAATGAAGATCTTGAATGAGAGCCGAGATACCTAAGCTAAGGAGATCCACGAGAATCTCAAAACTATCAGAAAGGTACTCATCTTCTCTTCATTATCTATTATTGACAGATGGTGGTGAACCCGAATGCTATGAAGAAGCTGTGGAGAGCTAAGATTCAGTCAAGTGGAAGCTAGTAATGAAGGACGAGATATAGTCCTTGAAGAAGAATCAAACTTGGAAGCTCAGCACACTGTCGAAAGGAAAGAAGGCTCTACACAACAAGTGGGTTTATAAGATTAAGAAAGAGCATGATGGTAGCAAGAGGTATAAGGATAGGTTAGTTGGTAAAGGCTTCCAACAGAAAGAAGGTATCGACTACATTGATATTTTTCTCCTTTTGTTAAGCGCTCTACTATTAGAGTGATTCTAAGTATAGTAGCAGCTGAAAATTTATACTTAGAATAGTTAGATATTACTACTGCTTTCCTACATAGTGAGATGATGAGGATATATATATATGCAGTAGCCTATTAGTTTTATAGTTCTTGATAAAGAAGATCTTGTGTGTAAGCTCAGGAAGAGCTTGTATTGTTTGAAATAGACCCCTAGATTATGATATAAAAATTTGATGGATTTATGACTAACAATGATTTTGTAAGGTACGAGGAGGATCAATGCTGTTATTATAAAATACTCGATGACAGCTTTATTATCTTACTCTTGTATGTTGATGATATGCTGATAGTCAGACCGAACATACAAGAGATTGAAAGATGAAAAATAGAACTATCAAGGGAGTTTGCAATGAAGGATATGGATACATCAAAATAGATACTTGGGCTGAGAATTTAAAGAGACAGAGTGGCAGGCACACTGAACTAATTCAAGGTAGCTACATCTAAAGGGTACTAAACAGGTTCAACATGACAGATGCAAAGCTTGTGAAGACACCTTTGGCTAATCATTTCAAGCTTTCAAAGAACAATCACCAAGGATGATGATGAGTTGAAGATAATGGCAAGAGTTCCTTATGCTTCAGCGATTTGCAGCTTGATGTATGTGATGGTTTGCATGAGACCTGACATTGCACATGCAATGGGAGCTATGAGCAGATACATGGCTAATCCAGGCAAGTAACATTGGAAAGCTATCAAGTGGATCCTCAGATATTTGAAAGATACCACGGATGTCAGCTTATGCTACAAGAGGGCAGTCAAACACTACAAGGATTCATGGATGCAGACTTAGATGGTGTTGCCAACACCAGGAGGACTATGACTGGATATATTTTACCATTGGCGGAATAGCAGTCAACTAAGTTTCACTACTGCAAAGATCATGGCTCTTTCCACTATCGAAGCAGAATATATTGCTATCATAGAATCCAGCAAGGAGATGATTTGACTACAGAATTTACTAAAAGGACTTGATAGAGAGTAGAGTTGCAGTGTACTATTCAGTGACAGTCAGAGTGCTATTCATCTTACGAAGAATTTAATATTTCATACAAGAACAAAGCACATACGGCTGAAATATCACTTCATCAGAGTATTTCTTGAAAATGAAAGCTTGTTACTGAAAAAGATTTAGGGCTCGAAGAATTCAGCCGATTTATTGACTAAAATAGTCTCTGCAAAGAAATTGAAGCTATGTATGGCCTCAATTGGCCTCTGAAGCTAGTTGAATAAAGGCATCACATAGAATACTAACTTATATTATGAAAGTTTATTTTTTATTTTAGGTGGATGCATGTTTGGATATCTTAGTCTCTAAATGAGAGAGTTGTTGGGTGGTGGAGCCTAATCCACCCAATCGTTGAACATAAACAAGACCCAAAAAGGCCCAAGAATGAAGTCCACAGTTGGAATGCAACCCACGGCCCAGTGGTCTGCAGCAGGCCCCGGTCCAATAGCCCAGGCGCAAGCCCAGTGCATGTTCCTCAAATCTACAAATATTCCTCACATTTATACAGACAATTGTACACATTCTTAGGCGACAAATCAACAAATAAACAGTGTTCATGTAGTATCTAGTTTAGAGCATGCTCAGTCCTCTGCTCTGTTATATAACATTGTAAAATCTTTTTTATTTATTGTACTTTATGTTCAGGCAACACCTTTGATTTCAAGGTTGACTGATGAGGAGAATGCTGCTATTCAATAGAACAATAAACTTCAACAGGAGTTGGTAAGGAGCTATATCATGAATGTGTGTGTGTATATATATGACAAATAATTAATATAATTTTCCTTTGATATTTTAGATAATATGTTTATTTTACTGAATATTTATACTGATGCTTCCATTCTAGTGGTGGTTTCAAGTTTTCTAGGCTTCTTTCTTGTTTGAGTTCAATAATAGCATCAGACATTATTTTCTTTTATATGATCATTATCCACTTTTGTTACCTTTAGCTTTTAAATCTTGTATCAAGTTAAAATCCATGCCGCTAGGTTACCAAGTTCCTTAGGAGAAATAGAGCAAATGGTAATCAACATGCTAAACTGCTTAGGAGCTTATAAGTATCAAATTAATTAATCGATAATTTTTGAAGTTTAAATTAAACAAGGAAGCATATTGTGGCCACTTATCTTGGGTCCAACTAAATAAAAGCATATAATCAAGAGGATGATTGTATAGAAAAAAGATACTAACCAAATGCCTACTATGGGTGGTCATGCTAGCCTCCATTATCATTTTGAGGGACTCTAGTGCATCGATTTTGAATATGAGGTTTAAAGTAATGTGAACAAAAATTAGAAATTTCTTCAATGATATATGCTTCGCTTATTGAACCTTCTACCCCAGCTTTGTTGCCAACTCTTTTTTTCAAGTCACGCATACACCTACAATGTCATATTCAAAGATTGAGTTCTTACTAGTAAAGATATGTGAGAGATAAGGAAATAAAAAAAAATTACCTTTCAAAAGGATATATCCAATGGTATTGGACTAGCCCACCTCCTTTTGCTTCATATGGCAAATGTATAGGAAGATGCTCCATTGAATTGAATAATGCTGGGAGAAATATCTTCTCTAACTTACAAATTATCTCCACAATACTTTACTCAAGCAACTCCATTTTATCAATATATAATTCTGAACATATATATATTTGAAAATTAGCTTAGTTCAGCTAACGCGTGTTAGATGTATGTCCTAGAAGTCAATATGGCTAACACATTGTAATAAATCTAGAAGATAATTTTATACTTAATACATTGATATGATCAATAAAGGTAAGTTATTTTCATTCAAGTATGATATGTCCTTGAATCATCCATGAAATTAGTTTCGATACATATTCTCAAGATGTTGAGAATTAGAGACATGTATTAATTTTTAAATACTTTCGATCATAGGATCATCATGAGGATGGTGATAGATCCGGATAGACTGGCGCACAAATTATTTTTTTTAGGATAGATGAGTCTTTGGTCTACTATGCAGAGACACAGGACGATGAGTGTGGGTAGTTGTTAGAGAACAACTAGTACTGAGTGTGACCATATGATAGATCACTTAGATTTTTATTCGATCGTCAGTAATTATCCCGATGCTGTAGTTGTGTGACTGATCCTTTGATTTGAGATGGTACTGCTACTTGTAGTGAGGCTGCTGGAGTTTGACTGATATATAAACATGGATCTCAATGAGCCCTTGTAGTGGATGTTGACGATAATTGATCCACTGTAGGAGTAGGGTGCATATCAAGATAGGATCTATCAATCTTGATAGAGAGGAATAGTCCTATGAGATTTGAGAGGCTAAATCCAAGGGTCTGTGGCCACAGCAGTGTGATTGATGAAAAAAATTTCATAGATGTCACAACTGAGCTTGAGCTAATTGAATCTATTATATGACTGATGATGAGGTTTGACGATTTATGCATGACCTACCATCTAGTCGGGATTCACGATAGAGGGACTGAATCATATGTTAACTACACCTAGAGATTTATTTTAGTTCTACTGGGTTGCCACTACATACTGCTAGGTGTCACTGGTGGATTATGAGAGCTCACTAGGATTATTCTGAATCGACAATCCTTGCTGAGTTAGAGTGAAATTATTCTGACCCATTGAAAAGAGTTTCAATGATACAATGATAGAGATCATTGTATATCTCACTACCAGATAGAGTTGAACCTATGAGGTCACACAACAAAGAGATTAGGTCTGAAATAAGAAATTAAACTTATGAAGTATCAATTAGATTTAGAGAAACCCATTGAGTTCATGATAACCTTGCTAGCATATGGTTGGACCCAATTC
>KE505886.1:136821-150063 GCA_000441515.1 Elaeis oleifera | reverse complement strand
GACTGTCAATCCCAAACTATTTAAGACTTTTATACCAAGTCTAACTTAAATTTTTAGATCCAATTAAGTTTAATTAATTTAGATCTAATCTAAAATTAATTAATACTAAAATTCAATCTTTCATATACTCTATGGATCATAAATCAGAAACTGTTCATCTCCAAGATCGAACCTGAACCTCATATGTAGTGCTAGCAGACATAGTCAACTCTTCAATCTCATTTGATCCATAACTTAATTCTCAATCAAGTTAGCTTATATGTTCTATCAAGTCAAGTATTTCTAAATTAGATATATAAACATAGGTCAATTTCTTTCTACTTTGTCTAACTTGTGTGCGTGACTCTATAGTTTCAAACACTATGCCGGTAGCATAGGAATCAATTCTTACACTAATCGAGATATCATCTAGTAATAATTTTTGACATCCAGATAGGTCGAATTATTATAAAAAATATTTCAAAATCCATACACATGGTTACCGCATAATTCATCTTTTTGACCCTAAATACTCTAGGATGGTCTCAGGTTAACTGTCAACCAAGATTGCTTTATCCACATTATATTTCAATCTTTCAAATCTATCTCATGGATTACTGTGGCTAAAGCTTTGCTAAATTAAAATACAGCTATACATCAACTCTAATAATCTGGAGGGGTCAATCCCATCTTGATCCACATACAGATTTCGTAAATACTTGACTGTACCCAGTAACCTTCCGTCACTGCATTAAAATTTAGATAGTCCGACATCATAGCACAGTGAGTTGCTTGCAAGTCACTATGGTGATCTCAGATTTGAAGGACACTTATACCCATGTGTTTCACGAGTAGCTCTTGACAGCAGAATGCTTAGTAGGTGAGTCACTTGTTCAGTGATGATGTACCCCTATATCTCACCTGTATGCCATACCAGTATCATCACACTCTTTGGTTAAAAAAATAATCAATCTATATGGCACACAAGGATCTCCACTCGATAAACGTCATCATCCTGTAATGACGTATCATTTGATCGTGAATATATTTAAGAACTATACGATAAATCTTCTTTTTATTGCATACTAGTATAGTTTTAAGAACTTCATCACAATACAAGAGTTCCAGGAAGATGTTACTTTGTGATGAAAAATATTAAAATAACTTTTATTCATTAATCAATAACTCATATACAAAGAAAAACTCAATCGTCATACGATTGATTTTAGGACATAATTTCCAACAATCAGAAGGAGAATGAAGAGATTTTTAATCGAAAGGAAGGAGATCTCACCAGAAATCGATGCCCTCTCGCTCACTAGCTTCACCATGGTTGGATGGGTTGTGTAAGGGGTTTTATCCTTCGTTACCTCCAGAGCCATCAAAAGAAAAGATGCAATTTCATGTGGATGAGGGTACAGGGGCCGTCGGGGTCACACGGGGGATGGCTGATTTGCGAGCACCAGGGGGGTAGGGGGGTCGCGTAGAGCAGCATTCGACGAGGGGTGCAGGGGCTGCCAGAGTCTCATGGGGGAGGGTGGGTTGCGAGCAGTGGAGCGGCAAGAAGTGCAGGAGAAGCTTTTTTGAGGGTGAGGGTGGCCGTGCGGAGCGGCGGGGAGGGCTTTTTTTAGGGGAATTAAGTCATGCGGAGCGACGGGGAGGGCTTTTTTTAGTGGTGGGAGATTTAGGGCTTTTATAGCTTTTTAATTATAGGGCTCGATTGAGAGAGGGGAAAGGAAGAGAGAAAAATTAGGCTAATAGGGAGTTAGGGTTTTTCTTTTTCAATTAACAATGAACTAAATTTCATTACAATTCAGTTGCAAAACTACTTCCTAATGAGTTCTTTATTCAAGATTAGCAATGAAGACATTGACGTTTTACTTCCATTGCAAAGTTTTTATTCCCATATTAGCAACAGAATAACTTCGGTTGTAAATCCTAAGCTAATCAAAAAATCTACAATTCCTTTAACCAACTATTAGCAATGAAAATTGAGTTCATTGTAAATCTGTTGCTAAATTTTGTTGCTAATCCGTTGCAATTTCGTAGCCAATGATATGAGGGAACCTCCCATAAAATTTAGCAATCTTTTTAGGTCCATTTTATTCTATTGCAAAATTTTCGTTTCTAATCCATTACAAGTCTGTTGTAAATTTATTTTTTCAAAATTAGCAATAGAATTAAGCATTTCATTGTAAATCCATTGTCGATTAACAATGGATTAGAAATAGGTTTTGTCCGTTGCAAAATTTTCATTATTAAATCGCATATTTCTTGTAGTGCTTGATTGTAAAGGTCCCATCCATCTATAATGCTATACTAGGCCGACTGGAATTAAACATCCTCTGTATAGTTGTATCAACTTACCACTAATTGATGAAGTTTTCCACTTCTCATCAGATCAATCACCTCCCGTTGATGATCCATCGATCGGGAGCAATCTAAAAATTAACCATCAATGATACATACCTCAAATTCTTAATTTTTAAGAATATATGTCATCATCTTATTAATTTCTTGGATGATTCAAAGACACATGACAAGAATGATATAAAAATTATCCAATTTTATTAATAAATAAATATGTTAAGTATAAATTTATATCCTAGAATAATATAATGTGTCAGCAGATTGGCTTCTAGGGTATATATCTAACAATCCTCTACCAAGCATTCCCATCAACCTTAAGGAAAGCTGCCTGACATTGGTATTCGAGCCTTCAGCCTAGCTCAATCGATTCTTTTGGGTAGCTCGACTGGTTGTTTGCAAACTACTTCATCAATAGTTGCTGACAGCACTGCAGCTCGATTTCACTCGTTAGTATCAAGTAGCAAGAAGGCAAGTCCCTCTGAGACTATATCAACTGCTTCAATGATGAAACTTTAGAGGTGTGTGATCTAGACTAGTTGGTGACCATGACCATGCTCAAAGTAGACCTACTCAAGAATGACTTCCTCTTCTTGCTTTAGAAGAGGTATCGCAAGGACTTCACCAAAATGTTAACGAGGGCACAGAAATATGCAAATGCCAAGGAAGCATGGGATCAGTACGAAGAGAACTCCAACAGCAGCTTGCAGGGAAAGGAGGGAAGTGAGCAAAAGAGCAAGGAGCCCAAGTGGGAAGGTCGATGCAGTGATAGAAAATCTCGACGGTCCCATACACCTCCCCATGACCGGCCCAGGTCTCCAACTAGAGGATATCGGTCCAGATCTCCACCTCAGAGGTTTAATAATTACACCCTCCTCAACATACCCTGAGCTTGGATATTAATGGACATAGAGCATTAGGGAGATCTCTCGATGTCAAAGAAGATGACAGCTCCATCTTATGCTTAGAATGTAAGAAAGTACTATTGATACCACCAGGACCATGATCATGACATAGAGGACTACCAGCAACTCAGAGATGAGATTGAAGCACTCATCAGAAGAGGGCGACTACAGCGATATGTTGAGGAGTGCCCAAATCGAGAAGAAGCCATGCCTAAACCACCTTGGCGTGAAGGTCCTTTGAAAGATAGGTCGATGGTGGGAGTGATCCACACCATCTCTGGGGGCTATGTCGGCAACCTTACTCCAGAGTCGAGTCAAGCTAAAGAAAGGAGCAGAAGAAGATGAGGGTCAAAGGCAAAATCACTTTCTTTAATGCTGAGCTGGAAGGGATAAAGTATCCTCATGATGATCCGATTGTTGTTACTTTAAATATTTTGAGCTATGATGTACACTGTATTCTGATTGATAATAGAAGCTTTACGGAGGTTTTGTTTATGATGCATTTGTAAGAATGAGCTTTCCTCATAACCATCTGAGGAGAATGGATTCTCATCTAGTTGGCTTTTCTTGTAACACCATACCAATAGAAGGGGTTGTCTTCCTACCTGTGACAACAAGATGGGCTCTGAGGCAATCAACCGTCCAGGTCGATTTCTTAGTCATAAAGTCCTATCCACCTATAATGCTATACTAGACCAATCATGATTAAACATCCTATGAGTGGTAGTATCAACTTACCACTTATTAATGAAGTTCTTTGTATCTCATGGGGTTGGAGAGGTCCGAGGAGACCAACAGTTGGCTAAAAGTTGCTATATGACAACTCTACATGGTAAGGTACTCATCGAGACTCAACCCATGGAAGAGCTTGATGTTCAAGTTGAACTAGCACAACAAAAGGGTCAACCTATAGAAGACCTCATCCCGATCGTGGTGGAAGAGTCTGACCTGACTAGAGTAGTCTAGGTCGGCTCGAACCTAAGCAATAAAGACCTATTTTACAGATTGAAAGCACCTTCCCGTATCCTTGATCATAAAAGTGGCCAATGGGTGCTCTTTATCCTTGGATGAGTCAAGTAGAGGCCAACGATGAGGCAACGGGTAGTCCTCATCCTTGAACAAGTCGAGCAAAGACCAGTGATGAGGTCAATGGGTGCTCCTCATCTTCAGACGAGTCGAGTGGAGGCTAGCAACACCATCAATGAGTACTCCTCAGATGAGTTGAGCAGAGGCCAGTGATACAGCCAATGGGCTCTCCTTGAATGAATCGAGTGGAGGCCAGTGACATGGCTAGTGGGCACTCCTCGAATGAGTTGAGAGAAGGCAAGTGACACGACCAATGGACACCCTCCTCATCCTCGAATGAGTCAAGCAAAGGCCAACGATGAGGCCAATAGGTGCTCCTCATCCTCAGATGAGTCGAACGGAGATTGGTGATGAGGGTAATAGATGCTCCTCATTCTCGAACGAGTCGAATGGAGGCTAGCTATGAGGCCAATAGGTACTTCTGATCCTTAGATGAGTCAAGTGGAGGCTAGCAACATGGCCAACGAATGTTCCTTATCCTCAAACAAGTCAAGTGGAAGTCAGTGACACAACCAATAGGTGCCCCTCTCCACTCAGTGACACAACCAATAGGTGCTCCTTAGATGAGTCAAGTGGAGGCCAGCAACATGGCCAATGGATGATCCTTATCCTCGAACCTCAAACAAATCGAGTGGAGGATAGCGATACGATAATTGGGCACTCCTCATCCTCGAACGAGTCAAGCAGAGGTTAGTGACACAGCCAATGGGTACTCCTCATCCTCCAATGAGTTAAGTGAAGCTAGTGGCGAGGCCAATGAGTGCTCCTCATCCTTGGATAAGTCAAGCGGACACTCCTCATCTTCGAACGAGTCGAGCAGAGGCTAGCAACATGATGAATAGATGCTCCTCATCCTCAGATGAGTCGAGTGAAGGCCAATGACATGACCAACGGACATCCTCATTCTTGAATGAGTTAAGTGGAGGCCAGTGATATATCCGACAGACACTCCTCATCCTAGGATGAGTCAAGCAGAGACCAATAATGAGGCCAACAGATACTCCTCATCCTTGAATAAGTCGAGTGAAGGCCAGCGATGAGGCCAATGGGCACCCTCATCCTCAGATAAGTCGAGCAGAGGCTAATGACACGGTCAATTAGAGCTCCTCATCCTTGAATGAGTCAAGTGGAGGCCAACGACATGACCAACAAGCGAACGAGTCAAGTAGAGGCTAGCGATGAGGCCAATGGGTACTCCTCAACCTTAGATGAGTTGAGTGGAGGCTAGTGGATGGCCAATGGGTACTCCTCATCCTTAGATGAGTCGAGTAGAGGTCAGTGACATGGTCAATAAGCACTCCTCATCCTTAGATGCGTTGAACGGAGGTTAGTGATATAGTCAACAGGCATATTCTCATCTTTGGATGAGTCAAGCAGAGGCCAGCAACATGGTCAATGGATGCTCCTCATCCTCGGATGAGTCAAGCTGAGGACAGCAACAGGGCCAATGGATACTCCTCATCCTCAGATGAGTCACATGGAGGTCAGTGATGAGGCCAATAGACACTCCTCATCCTCGGATGAGTCAAGTGGTGGCCAGTGACAAGGCCAACAGATGCTTGTCATCCTCGAATGAGTCGAGTAGAGGCCAGCAACAAGATCAACAGATACTTCTCATCCTTAGATGAGTCGAGTAGAGGCTAGAAACAGACTCACGACAGGGTCAATGGGTACTCCCATCCTTGGATAAGCATGCTTAGCACTTGGACAAGTTGTGCAAGGATTCAAAGATGCAGACGACCCCCATCGAGGTCTGATCTATGCGACTTTGGTTAAGCACAATAACAAGGAAAATAAAGAACATCAATAGCACATGGTAAAGATGAAATTGAAGATGTATTTTTATTAAAGATGAAATATTTACAATGGAAAGGTCGACACATTAAAAACTCTATTCAACCAAAGCCAAAGAATACAAAAAGTTCTGACCATAAAATTTGCTTGATCAGGGTCAAGCTCAAATATAGAAAAAAATAACAAAATAAAAAAGTTCTAGGCATCGACAGGGCATCCGACTTCTCGATTGGTGCTTTGGCTTCGGCAACACTATCACGGATGGAGGCTGGGGGCTAGCTGCATCTTCTGCCAACACAACCTCGACACATCCCGACTCGGCTCCTTCCTCATCTCCTGCCTCCTTGTCTAAAATGGCCTCAGCTCCAACTCTTCCATACTCTTTGTCGACATCCAGTAGGCCAAGGTCGATGTCATGAAAGAGGTCCGGATCTTCACCCTACAATCCATGAGGCTCTACAAGTAAGACTCAAGGGTGAACTCCATCTTGATAATCATGAACTCCTCCAAAGAGCAGAAAGCCTTGACTACCACTGTCTTCTTGGCCTCCAGCTTCTTCTACCATTGGCTCACCGTAGTGCGAAGACCCTTTGTCATACGAGCCTTAGCTTGGCTCCGAGCATTGGCCACCTCAGCCTCCAGTGATTTTATCTTGGCCTTCAAGAACTGAACTTCCTTATCCATTGCCACTTTCAATGCCAAGGCCTCATCCACCTTCTTCATAGCCTTAGTATCTTGGGCCTCGAATTGAGTAGCTTGGGCCTTGACCTCCTTCGAAACCTATCGAGCTTCCTTCAGAATGCCCATGAAGTGATCCACATGTTTGATGAGCTGAGGAAGAATTTTTCAAAAAAAGAGGGAAAAGGAAGAGGAGGAGATGCTTCTTCAAAATTATCCAAAGGAGAGAATCATAGGAGTCTTTGATGTGGTACCCGAGACCTTCTGCATTGATGACCTCGACATCGGTTGGAGGATCGTAGCTCAAAGGACTTCACGAGTGACTCGATTAATGTTTGCGAGACCCGACCGGTAAACTTGGGCCCCCTGCCTAGGATGAATAGAAGGCCTTTTTGAACCAAGCAAAGGGTCGATTGATTGTGGAGAGAAGCACATCGACACTTGAGGTGTGGTCGAACCCCGAAGAGATGTGGAATTGGCTCCCCAAGAGCGACGGACTTGAGCAGAGGCATGACTTGGACTCTAGACATGGCCACCTTCCTTGGGGCCGAACCCTGAGCTAGCATCTAAGAAGTGCTGGTGGCAGGCTAGGTGAGGGCGGCTTCAGCTTGGCCCCACTTAGGAGCAAGAGTGCTCCCCAAGGACTTCTTCCTCTTGACAGTGTGGTGCAAGACTTCAAGTTCCTTAGGCTTTGTATCTAAAAAACAAGGGTTAGCCAAAAGAAGCTGTAGTAAAAAATATAACAAGATTAACTAACTATGAGGATTAGCTGGGCTCAACTCGATCTTAAACAGTATTTCCTCAGAGAGGAATTTATGAAGAGGAAGAGCAGTGCAACTGAAGACAAGCTTTAAAGCCTCTACCTCAGTATTTGAAAGCACCAAAGCTTTATTTGATGACCTCTGAGATCAACCCCATGAAGTACCAAAGTCCCATAGCTACTTGATCGAAAAAAGAATAGCACTCCTTCCGATTGTGGACTAAGAAAGGAGCATCTTGGAAGAGGCGTCACCCCATTCGAGGAGAGGTGTACCACCATCTAATCTCAGAATGTTCCTTAAATGAAAAATACGTCCGATAGAGGTGGATGGTCAGTTTAGTCCCAAAGAAGAGGCAATGAGCAATGAAAACTACTATTAGGTGCCAAGAGTTCGGTGCCACACTACAAGGAAGAATCTTGAAGGCCCTAAGGAGCTCTACAACAAAGAAATGAAAGGACAGTCTAAGGCCAGCCTTTAAGGACTCTTCGTAGAGTTCGATCCGACCTCAAGAACCTCCAGCTTAAATGCTGGAGAGATTTGGTATGGAAGGCAGAGGACCTTTAGGACCTTGTAGGTGAGAATGGAGGCCATCCGAAAGGGGCCAAAGTTGGGCACCTCGTCGACCTCAAAGCCTTCTGAGGAAGATTTGACATTGGATCGAGGGTCCTCATCGGTCGGGTTATACCAGAGGACTAGGTGCTGGGGGACGAGCTCGACGCACTCGTCCTCGATGAAATACAAAGAAAGAAGGAGAAGCAAGAAAACTAACCTATGGATGACCAAGCAAGCCAAAGATTGGACCTCAAAAGTTAGAGTTCGGAGCTCAGCTATAGCCGAGGTTGAGTATGGCTGCCGACAGTAATCAATGAAGGCTGCTAAAAATCACCTAAGGGCTGCGCTCCGCTTCCAAAAAGTAAATAGTGAAAAATCCGAGAAAGTGACTAGCTATTTATAGGAGCTCGTATGGCATGGTGGCGATTTGTCTAGCCACCATTAATGATTGTCAGGTGGCAACACGGGATTGGGCACAGTCAAGCTCACATGGATCCACAACCTCAATGATCCAGATTGATAGATTAGAATGCTCATCGACGTTGATCTTCGACAATGTCCTAATCTCTATGGGCATCCGAGCCCGATTGACAAAGTATCCTGCCATATCGACCTCGGTCTCGAGTTTGTACTCTCTTTGACTGACCTCGACCTGAGCTTGGGCTCAAGAATGGGGGCATCTATTGTGGACCACTATCTCATCCTTGGTCGACTAGGTTCTCTGCTACAACTAAGGTCTCAGGGGATTTGGTCCTTGGTTGATGAAGGGCTGCAAGGGATCGGCCATAGCCGACCTGGAGGAGTTGAACATGAGAATCCAGATTAGCCAGCCTAATCTAGTAAGCTTTTAATCTTAGAAAGATGAGAATCAAACCTCGGTCATAGTCGAGGTAAGTAGAGATTGGCTGTGGCTGAGGTAAGTAGAGGTCAGCCACGACTGACCTCAGGAAGATCTCTCAAATAAGACATTAGTCCCAATCGGAAAGGAATCCATTCCCTCATGGTTGTAGAAAGGCCAAATAAGGAAAAAAATCAACGAGATTGAATTACACTCTGGATGGCAATTAACAGTTGGCTTTGCATTGCAGATGCGAAAATAACCATCACTAGTATGATTTGTGTGTGATATTTGGGAGTGGCCAGTCTCCCTGGTGTGCTTAACTCTTACTCCCCTCTATAAATAGGGGAAGAGTGAGGACCCTAGGTAAACACTCGAAAGGCCTTAAGGTGACTCTCCCTTTCTCTGTTCTCCACGTCCCAACTAACTTGAGCATCAAAAATCCCCATCGAAAATATTTCAATCAAGAGTTTTGTGCAGGTTTTCCACCAGCCATCAAAGTCCGCCACTCCAGCACCTTGTCTCAGTCGAGGACTCATCTTCCTTGCCCCATCCGAGGAATCTTTATCTAAGGAATTAGCACCATTGCCACCCATCGAAATTAGTCTCGACCTTTACAACTTGGGATTTGGCAGCAACAATCAGCATCAGCCTTTAATCCCACCTGATTAGGATGAGCTGCAGTCCTGAGGAGAAGGAAAGGGAGTGCATCATTCGGAAAAGGGTGGAGAATTATTGCCTATGCTGCATGTACCACATGGCTGTACATGCAATCAAGCTGCTGATGTCTATGGGCCTCATTCATCAAGGGCGCATCTTGGTGCACCATTACACAAACCAGTAGCTATGATTAGCTGTGTGCATGACCGTGCTTGCTGGTGTATGCAGTGTAGGCAATAATTTCTAGAAAGGCTGGGGTAGGGCAGCATCAAATTTGGTTTGAACCTTTATCATGTACAGATTGTGCGCACAATATAACATGTAGATATTATTTGACTGGCAAGTAGCCTAAGATAATTGGACCGGCCTAGACTGCAGAACATATAAATGGCTTCAGATCCATGTTGCCAATTTAATAGGAAATCTCCAATTTGTGCTAGCATTGCTAGATCAGATATGCTTTACTCTTAGAACGGTATCAACATATAACACCAATTAGCTATTGAAGTAGTTTTTTTTTTTTTCTTCCATTTCACGAGTGTTTCGCGGGAAACGCTAAAGATACTCTTCTTTCACAATCGCGTTCGTTCTTTGGACGAGAATAAAGGCAAAAAAACACTGAATATAAGCTTACCAAAAAAAAAAAAACCAACTGAATATTTGCTGTTGCGATCACATGTGATGGTGGAATACTAAGAAGAGAATCCTGCAGAAAAAGCTATATAGCCAACAACCACATGATGACCTCCGCACAAAGCTCAACATTGGGATCCCCCTGTGCAACCAACGCATGTACTTACGAAGGTCTCTGCTGCAATTATCGGATTACACCAGAGTACTTTATAACCATGAGTAAGTAACCTTCTTCCTTTGATTTTTGAGGAAGAGGATTGCTTGGTGTTTGACATTTACCGTCAAAAAAAAAAAAACACCTGATATGAGAAATCAAACCGGTTGGTGATCGCATGGCTTGGCAAATTTGTTGCAATTAATAATTTTCCTATTTAATCAGAATATTTTATATTAGTACTAAGTATAACAGAAATCCATACTAAGGTGAATTGTTTGGCTCTTATTTCTGTTGAACATGTTCCTCCCCTTATAGCATTCTGTGGAAGAACTGATGTAGTTCTCACCTGCTGTCACAGCACTTATCTTCAGATAGACTTATCTCTCGGCTACCCACCATTCAGAATGTTAAAAGTGTATTTTGATGCTCAGTGCTCTATGGCTAGGGGTGAAAGTGGAATGGATAATATCCATCCGAATCTATTTTTATATCCAAATCTATTTATATATAGATAGAAATTTAAGCATTTGACCGATATCTATATCTATATATGTTAAGAAAAAAATGGATATGGATAGATAACTATCCAATCTGTATCTGAATATCTGATTCCATTTTTACTCCTGTTTAATTTTACATAGCACTTATAAATTTAAAAAAAATAAATATCTATGTTAAAATATTATTAACTAGATTTATCATCTATTTAGTAATATTTTTGGTTCTGTTGTCATAAAATTTAATCATCTAATTTATATCTATATTTCTAGTATGCGATTTATATCCTTATCTGTTTAAGACAAATATGGATATAAATTTTTATATTCGAATAATATCTGTATCTATATTCATTAAATAAATAAATATAGATATGGATATACTAGTATCCAATCCGTATCAGGTCCGTTTCAGCCCTACCTCGGGCTGCTGCAGGTTTTGTCATTAGAAAGTGGGATGGCTCCTTACTTCTAGCTGGTGGAAAGGCTTTACATTTATCCTCTGTCCCATATGGTGATTTGGTGGGTGCTTGGCTGGGATTGTATCATACTATTAATCTTTTTCAGGGTTGCAAATTCTGGTTGCAAGGTGATTCCGTTACAGCTATACAATGGATTAGGCAACACCCAGGTCAAGAAGTTGGTCTGCTCCCCTTGTTAGAGGACCTTCAAATCTCTCACATTCACAGGGAGGTAACAGGGTAGCGGATTGGTTGGCTTCTCAACCGATCCATGGGGATTCTTCACTTAGACCAGTAATGAGCTTCATGCTGATTTTATTCAAATCTTAAGAGCTGATGCATATGGCGTTGGTTTTTATAGACATACTTAGCTGTTTCAGTTTCTTTGGTATCTGTATCTTCTTTCTCGTTGGTCTCACAATTAAGTTTCTCTTATCTGGATGTACCAAAAAACAAAACACCAATAGTCTTGCCTTCTATCCAAATGGAGGTAATACATTAGTCACTTTCTGTAAAAAGTCATTTATACAAGAGATTGTTGGTACTTCTACAACACCAATAACTAAATAACAATGATAAAAATGAGACCAGATATGGACAAGACTTCCCGCTATGAAAGCACGATGTTTGATGTTTGTATTGAGCTAATCATCTTTTGGAATCATCATGAGAGATTGCATATAATGGGAATTGTTTCAGTTGAAGATCAAACCAACTGTTTGTAGATTAGCAGAACCCAGGTACTTTGGGCAAGGAGCTTCACTAATTAAATAAAGAGAGGAGCTTTATAAGCAGAGATGTTTGGCAGAACATATCCAATCTGTAGAGTGGGTTCACAGTCCAATGGGTGGAAGAATCCATTGACATGTGTTTGTTGAGGTGACTGCCAGTTGCATCCTGGTGAATTGGCACTTTGTTCTTAAATTTGTTGCTTCCAGCTGCATTTAAAATTGTTTGTTGTTAACTGACTTTTTCCATTTGCACCAAAGCTTTGCACTTTTTTTGAAGAAAGAATATATATATATATATAACAGCTTGACTAGGGATGGCAATGGATCGGATCGATCAATATCCATATCTAGACTGTCGTGAAAAATCTACACCCATATCCACCACATATCCATCTTGGATTAGGTTAGGTTGGATAAAATAGAGAGTACGGGTTTTGTCGGATCAGATAAAATAGAGGATGCAGGTCCGATCAAATATATCTATATTGTCTGAGATCAGATAGGATTGGATTTTTTTAGGTATCATATTCATATTACCATGAGAACAGAACTCTATAAATTGAAATTTTGTTGCCAAAAGTAGAGCCGGCCCTGGGGCAGGTCGAACTGGGCGACTGCCCCAGGCCCCCGAATTTTTTTTGGATAACCAAACATCGTTCTCCTGAGTCCCGACTCTCAAACGGCTCCTAGGCCCCAGCAACAGCTTTTCAGCTCTCATCGCCTCGCACCAGCATTTCTCCTTTGATTTCTCATTGCCTCTTATCACCTTGCAACGCCTCCCTTGATTTCTCCCTATTCTGTTGTTTATCGATGGTTCTTCCTTGCTTTGGACACCAAAATCTGATCAAAATCCATCAAAAATCAAGTAAATCTCTTCAATCCTCCTCCTTCAATCTGCTATGGATTTTAAGCTTGATTTTTACCGATTTATTGTTAACAAAATTCTTGAAATCTTAGTTGAGCAAGTTCTCCTATTTTTTATTTTTTTTAATCTTTTCGGCATAGTTGGGCCTCCGTCGGTCACCGAAGCCTGTGGTTGTCGTCGTCCGATCGTCGGGGACTGCCCCTTCAGTTGTGGGTGGTGTTGCCAGGGAGGAGGATCTCCCTTGCGGCCTTGTCTCAGGAACGAGGGGATGAGTCCTC
>KE505886.1:99907-109996 GCA_000441515.1 Elaeis oleifera | reverse complement strand
CCTTCCAATGCCTCTTCCTCCCTTCTCCACTTCATCCATGCCCAGATCTGATAGAGAACAGATCTAAGATGAGAAAAGAGAGAAAAAGAGAAGAAGAAGGGTTCTTCTTCTCTTCATGGTGATCTAGTTCAGATCCCGTCGGATCTGCACGAAAAAATTCGTGTAGCGATTTTCTTCTTCAAGATCTAGAAGAAGAGATCTAAATCCAAAGATGAGAAGCAAGATCTACAAGGTGCTAGCACACCGGTGATCTCAGTGCTCTGATCAAATGTCTCAGTGTGGATACCAGTAGAGGCCGGGCGCATGCATGGCTACGATCAGAATCTGGGACATCTGCAAGATCCGAGGTACGGAGATCTGATCTCAGTTTGTTTTCTAACCGTTTGTTTTATGTTTCAGATTTCATATCATGGGTACATGTTTGTATCAAGATCCATACTATGGTTTCAGATCGGATCTGGTACATGTAAATTAAATTATTTAATTTATTTCACTGCATAGATATTTAGAAAAAATTTAGAACTACACGTACGAAATCGTAGCATTTTCTAACATTTTATTCCTCTTAGATTCAGTAATGACAACCTTAGCTAATCACTTTCAAACTCGAAAATAACTCAACTTTGGTACATATCCCTTCCAATACTCATGGGGAGTCTTTTTTTATTCTTTGATGGAATTTTATGAAGAATGAAAATAAAGATCAAAAGAGCTTCTCCCCATCAGTTTTTCAGAACATCAGAACCTATAATCATGGTGTTAACTATGTCCCATAGAGTTATTTTCTTCTATTCAACAATATTAGATTAAGGAGAGTAAGGAGTGGTAACTTGATAAACTATACCATGTTTTCATAGAATATAACAAATTTATTTGAAGTGTACTCTCCGCCACGATCAAATCTTAGGATTTTGGTCTTCTTTTTGGTTTGGTTTTCAGTCTCAGTTTTGAAAATCTTAAACTTATTGAAGACTTCATCCTTGATCTTTAAAAGATAAAATAATAATATTTAGAGAAGTCATCTATAAATATCACAAAGTAACGACTACCTCCATGAGTTGGATTTCTATAAGAGTAACGAACATCAGTATAAATTAATTCAAAAAATTGAGTATCTCGATGAGAGATGGATTGAAAAGGTTTCCTGATTTGTTTGAATTGAGCACAAATCTCACACTTAGATTTATGATTAATCTTGAATTTTAAAATCAAATTAAGATTGAACATCTTTTGAATAAATTTAAAATTTATATGACTTAGTCTATCATGCCAAACATCCCAAAATTCAGAATTCAATATAATTAATTGAGAAGGATCCAAACAATTTCCATTGATTGAAGGAGAAATTTTATTAAGTTTGAATAATCCTTCAGACACAAATCTTTTACCAATAAATATATTATCTTTAGAAATTACAATCTTATTAGGCTCTAATACAATCTTATATCCTAATTGTACTAAAAGGACCCACTAATGAGATTTTTTTGATGTAAAGAATATGCTGCATGTCTCGAAAGATAATATTCTTTCCAGAGGTAAATCTTAGGTTGACATTATCACTGTCCAAAATGTTGATAGATTTTTCATTTTCCATTATCACACTTTCTCTACATGAGTCCTGATAAGAGAAAAAGATGCTTTATTAGTGCAAACATCGATATTGGCACCAAAGTCTAACCACCAATCAATGGTTTATAGATAAATTAACTAATGGGATAAAGGATACTAACCTAAAGGTGGATGGTTCACCTTCTACCATATTGACCATAGGTTGGGATTAAGGTTAGTTCTTTTCTTCTTAGTCACAATTTTTTCTTCTTTGGGTAGAAGCACTGATGTGCAAGATGGTTGTCTCGGCTATAAACAAAGTAGAACCTTCCATCAACAACTTTCTTGATTCCTTTGGCTTGAGAATTGGGCTTAGGCTTGTCCTGGAATCTTCTCCTTTTCCCTTACCCTTGGTTTTGAGGTTCTTAGGTTTAAATGTCAAGTTCAAGCTATAATGGTTTGGATTCTTAGGGTTTTGTTCTAGGTTTTGAGATTCGATCAAGTTTACTTTGGCTTTTATTTGATTTTCCTTTAATTCTCTAATCCGATATTGTTTTTCTATTCTAATGGTTTGAATTACGGATTTAAGGATAAAGTTGCCTTGGATTCTCCTAAGATCATGTCCAAATTGGTCTATGATGGTGGAAGCTTATCAATTAAATAAGAGACTTAATAATTCTCATCTAATTTTGAGTCCCTCATGATTCTCTTAGACCAAATTTTGGAAATGATGAATTTTATCATTTATAGGGATATTGTCTACCATTCTAAAGTTGCTAAAGTCACTAATAATAAATCTTATGGTTCCCTCATTATCTCTACTATAGGCATCCTCTAGGGCAATCCAAAGTTCCTTAGCTGTCTTATATTTTCTATAGATTTCATATAGATCACCTGAAAGATAACTAAGGATTTTAAATCTATAATGAAATTCAATTTCTTCAAATAATTTATCGATTTTTGGAGTGTCTGAAGCATCGGATGATCTAGTAGAAGATCTTGATCTATATGATGAGGAGGAAATATCATAAGGTGGTCTTTTTCAATGGCAATAATTAGGCCAAGTGTGATTAACTAGGCCTCAAGTTGTTCTTGCTATCTTAGGAATCTATGGCTATTAAACTTTTTGGATTTAAGGATCAAGACTTCCTCGACACCCATGATGTACAATATCGGTTACAAGAAATTTGATTTAGGAAGGTTTAAATAGAGCTATAAACAGAGTTTACAGAATATTAGGACTCTTAGAGTTCACAAAAAATCCGTAAGCAGATGCTAGTAATTGACCTTTAGAGTAACAAAGAACAATTGCTATTTCCATAGCTCAATGTTTTAAATGAATTAAAATACTAAAATAGAATTGCAAATAGAAGTTAAAGTCTATTAGGACTCTCTACATTCAAACCAAAATCAAGAAAATATGATGTAAAATTTTGGTTTCAGAAAGCCAGTCAAGTTTAAAAACTAAAATCTAGCTAATTTGTGAAAATTGGAATGTAAAAATCATAAAAAAATTGCCTTAGAATGTTATAATAGAAGAGTCCTTCTACAAAGAGAGTTTTATCAAACTGAAGACTATTCTAAGTAAAAGTTTTGATAACCTTTAGACTTATCTATACTATATGATAATTAAGGATAAGAATAAGAGATTTGACTTGCCATGAGCTTGGTTGAATTGGCTCATTTATTTATGATATAGATGAAGAAGAAATTCAGAAGCGTGTGATCACTATCCTAAAATAAATTTTTGACCTTCATGTCGATATTTATCAAAAATTCTGTCCTAAGATATGATCAGAATATCATCTCTTGGAGTACGATTGTAGAGAGCATTGACAAATCTTCTAAAACTCAACAAATAAATAGGAGCGAAAGTGTTTAAATATTAAAGAAATGAAGTAGGAGAGAGAGAAGAAATATGCTGCCTTTTCAATGACCCATGCCATCTAAACTCATAGTCTTATATAGACTACGGGAAGATGTGAACAAGGGGACGTTTTGATCAATTGACCACGATGAGGGACGACCAGTTAAAGAGAAAAATGTCTGTCTAAAAAATACGGCCATTTGATCAAATGGTTAATTGATCGTTACAGTAGCAAAGATTTAAAAAATATGATGAGAAAGGATAAAAAATTAAAATAAAATAAAATAGTCATACCATCATCCACACACACCACATGCAAGCCATGTCGGGTCGGACAGCGTGCGCGTGTGGTGTAAAACCCACTTTCCTCCTTGACCCAAGCAAAGATAGACATGAAAAGAAGACATATCTGCATCAAAAAGAATTATCTCTTTCCAATATGGGACTAAATTCAAGACAAAAGATTTTAAGAACTTTTGGAAGTAAGAAAATTTTGAATTTTCTCTCCAAAAATCTAACAGTGCCATATCCATACATCAATCCATGAAGAATTGATGGATTTTGTTTGAGAATATTTAAATGGCAAGTTAGATTTTGATTCAAAGTCAATTAGAAGTTCTTTGCACGTGTTAGGAAGAAAGCATTACTTGTTTATAGACTAAAAGCTGACATCGTTTTTTGACCATGTCGACGTGGAAACTAGAGTTATGGTAGATAAGAACATTCAGGATCTTCTATATACAGTGCACGGTTCGCATCATAGAGTGTGCACTTCATAGCAACCATCAAAAGATGGATGGTTCTCATCATCTTTTGATGATGGCCATCCAGTGCTGTGTAGTATTTTGAGGTGCATAATATGTATTGTATATGATGCTTAGATACGAACAAATTACCTTCTCATCATCAGACCACATGTTGGCCATTGGAGGCTTGAGGCTATCGGCCTATGGAATAAGATATCCAAGGAGAGGGACATAATTTTACATCCAATGCTATTTCTTTTTTTTTTGATGGTTTTGGGGGGGGGGCGCGGTTAAGTGAAATTTTACATCCAATATTAGGATATCTTTACATGTAATCATGAAACCTTTATGCACGCTAGTCTAATGAGATATTGTATTTATTAGGAGTTGTGGCAAAGTGGCTCACATTTTTCTCTATTGTGGGAGCCAGCGTCTTTAAATCCCATTGGAATACCGTGGGTATTCTCTGGCTAGCACTTCAAAACAGGCTTCAGACTCAAGAAATTCTCGCCAAAAAAAGATGGCAATTAAGTTCTGGCTGTACACTTTGCGGAGGAAGAGTGGAAACTATAAATCATATTCTTGTCAAATGCCCATTCACCTGGTTCATATGGAATGTCATCACAAACCAGCTCAGAATGCAAAGACTGCCTAGCAGTCTGCATCATCTATGGACAGATTGAAGGAAAGCCAGCTTTGCTGTAGCACAACTTCATGCCGTTGATCAGCTGGTTGGAGCCTTGTATTGGGAGATATGGCAGGAGTAAAACACCAGAATTTTTGCAAAGAAGAAATGTCTTGCTGGAGGGATGATGTGTAAAGCTCTGCAAACCTTCAAAACATGGGAACACCTTTATTCTGAGAAAACCAAGGACATTCATTCTAGCCTCTAGAGTTCTTTGTCATCTCTAGCAGGATGCACTTCTTGATTCTGATCTGTCAACAGGTTTGAAGAGGTTGGGACCTCCCTCTCAATCATTGAATGATCATGTATTGTTCATTGGGATGTTCTTGAATGTCTCCAAGCAACTCTCCCCGACTGATCTCAAACCTGACTTTTATTGCACCCACTCTTCTTTTTACTATGGCTGTACCAGCTTTGTCTTCCTCTATTTAATGTATTTGTAGATAAACCATGGTAAATTTTCATCTAATAAATTTGGGTGGCTTCTCTTGCTTCCCTTTCCCTCAAAAGCACCGTAAGTTTTCAAGCAACAAAATAACTGGTTGTGGCAGCTCGGAGGATGCAAGTCCACTTGAGGAGAGATGTTGATTTGTGCACAAGAAAGAAATGAACAGCTAGCTGGATTGACTTTAATCAGATCTGTTGGTGCAAAAATCCGCTGGTACCGGAGAAGCTGGAGTCGATGGAGCCGCGGTCGCCGCCGGGACCTGCAAGGGAAGTCTAAACCGGAGTTGGGGTTGCTCCGGCAAGACCCTCCGACGCTCAAGTCAGTTCTCTACCTCAACAAGAATGGAGTGCTCGAATGAAAATTTTAGCAGAATTTTGAGATAGAATTTTGAGCTTAGAGAGAAACGTATCTGGGAGTCCCTTTTATAGACGGAGAGCGCAATTGATTGACAGTGACGTCTGCAACCGTCTGGTAGTGGGCCGTTCAGGGCCATGAGGAGTTTGTTACGGAGAGTAGTGATGTCAGGGGCCATTCAGAGCCACGTGGAGTCTGTTATGGAGAGTGGAGTGGTGTCCGTTGTCGTGACTTGCCAGAGAGTAGTGGAGCTGCGTGGAATCCGTTGCAGGAAGTGGAGCAGAGTCATGACCGTCATCGTGGCTTGCCAGAGGGTTCGGGTCTGTCGGCTGGAGCTCGGTTGGGACGTCTGGTGGAGCGGGATAGCTCTCTGTCTGAGAGGAGCTCGGATATTTTCGAGGTTGCTAACGCGCCTACTGTTGTCGGGTGCTTTGGGTGCTGACGCTGCAGGCAAAAATCATCCACTGTAGAAGCTCGGATGGAGACTATCTGTTGGTGAAGCCCGGCTTCATTAGGAATTCGGCAGAGGGTTGATTGGCAGTGGACTTCGGATGGTGTGGCAGGGGTTCATATGTTGGAGGAGCCCAGAGGGTTGGCATTGTTGAGGTCCGGTCGACTCTATTAGAAATTGATGGTTGGAGGAGGGCACGGCAGACACCGGTGGTGGTCGACCGTTGTGGAGACCTAGCTGCTGGAGCCCGTCTGTTGTGAAAGTTTGTTCGGGATCCATTCGCTATGGAGGTTCAGGCGAAGTCCGGCTCTTGTAGAAGTCTGGACGGGGACCGTTTATTGAAGCAGCTCAACTGAAGCCCGCCTGCAATAGAAGTCCGGAAGGAATTCATTTACAATAGAAGCTCGAATGGAGGCTTACAGTAGAGATCCGACATGGACCGCTCGTAGTAGGAGCTCGGAGTAGGCCGTTTGCAGTAGAAACTCGGGGCAAAGGTCCGGCTCCCGTAGGAGCTCAAGTGAAGCCCAGGAGGTGGTCGACCGTCGTAGGAACTCGGATGGAGTCCGATAGCTGTAGGAATCTGTCCTTGGGGAAAGTTCGGCCGTTGACGAAGTTTGGAGGAAGTTCGAAAGTAGAAATCCGGTGCGAGCCACTTGTAGTAGAAATCCGAAGTAGATCGCTTGCGGGAGGAGTTCGGAGTAGGGATCTTATGGTAGGAGTTCGGGGTAGACCGCTTGTAGTAAAAGTTCGGACGAAGCCCATCTGCAATAAAAGCTTGGGGCAGAAGCCCGGCTCTCTCAGGAGCTCGGGCAGAATCCGAAAGGCGGTCGACCGCCGTAGAAGCTCGGAGGGAGTCCTGCCGTTGTAGAAATCTGCCACTAGAGAAGTTCGGTCATTGTAGAAATTTACTGTTTAGGAAGTTCGATCGTTTGTAGAGATCTGTTGTTGAAGAATTTCGATCGACATTGCGGAAACTCGGCTGCCGGAGGAGCCCGAAAAGATGCCGCACAGAGTCGGAAGGATCCCGGGAGAGTTGGCCTCTCACAAACATCGGTTGGGGGTATTTTATACCCAACACCAGTCCCCTACTTTCGAGTTCGAATTTCGAATGAAGAAAGTACAAAAATAATTTTCACAGCCGAAGTTGTTCCCTCGCCTTTTGTGCGCAACTGCCTCCAGATATTTTGGCATTTAATGTGCGCGTGCCGGAGCCTTTTCAAATCGAGGCGATCCGATGAGATTTTTTGGAATTTCTGCTGGAGCGTTGCTCTATGTACGGTGAAATAATGGCTCTGTCAGCTGTCAGCCACTTTTAGCCGTTTGCTACGGTGAGTGGGACATGCGGTGAAAAATAAATCGGTCAAAGAAGATCCGCGATCATTATTGCGCCGGATTCCGAGGTCTATTTAGACCCGCCTTTCTCCCCTCAGGAATTTCACCTTGCCTGGGAGTCTCGTTGGTGCCCATCCTTTTTCTGAGAGTTCTGACCCTCCGCAGCGTCCTTTTCAGCCCTAGGTGTTCTTCACGTCGTCCCCATCTCCGCACCTCTGCATCCTTCGGAGCGGCTTAGGTTGGTTCCAAACTCCCTTCTTTGTTCTTTTCCTTGTTTTCTTCTGTCGTATTCCCCTTGTCCGGTTCTCCACGATCTTTTCGCCTCTTTTTTCTCCAACTTTTCTGAGGTTTTTGGGTTTTTGCTTGATTCAAATGTCTTCTAGCACCTCCTCCTCTAGCGGTTCTAGGAGTTCGTCTGCCTCAGTCTTCCAGAACCCTTGTCCCGTAGATGAATCCGTAGCTAGGCGGAACCTCGTCCGGTCTTTGCACCGGACGCCATTCCCTGTTCTCTGACTCCGGACGAACTCTTACTGATAAGGATTCAATATGGAGTTCCTTCGGAGTATGAGCTGGAGCTCCCTGGTCCAGCCGACCGGGCTAGCGCTCCCCTCCTGGCCGCTTTTGTTTGTACCAGGAAGCCTTCCGTGCTGGACTTCGGCTTCCGCTTCCACCCTTTGTAGTCACCTTTTTTCATTTTTTAGATATTTCTTTGGCTTCCGTCGCGCCGAACTGCTTTAGATTTTTAATAGGGTTCCTTTCCCTTTGTCACATAGCCGAAGTTCAGCCTACTCTCTCTTTGTTTAGGTATTTCTACACCTTCAAGCGTCACCCCTTGGCAAAGACTGGTGGTACTTCTCCTCTCAGTTCGATAGAAAGGGGTTGCTAAAAGGTGCCCCTCTTCTATTCATAACTGGAAGAAAAGTATTTTATGTCCACTGCCCGACCTTGGAGTTGGAGTTGCCTTCCTGGGGTTCCCTGAGGGACTCCGCTCACCGGGCTTCTAACCTGGGGGAGGACGACCTTCAGGCTTCCCAGAAACTTACTAATTATCCGACTCCTTCTCTCCCCAACCTTCTGAAGGAGCAGCTCCTGTTCAACATCGGCCTGAGTCCCCTGGATCCCACCAGTACTTTATCTCTCCTTTTCTTTCTATCCTCTTTCTCTCTTCTTTTTTTTTTGTTACTGATCTTTGTTTTTCTTCTTTTTTTCTTTCTTTTTTTTTGTAGACATGGACGTCGAGGCAGCTCAGATGCTAGCTAAAGGCCTCGAGGCCCACAAAAGAAAGGGCGCCGCAGCCTCCGGGTTGGCGAAGAGGGCTAGAACAGAGGAGACGAGCTCGACCGCGCCTGCCCAAGCGGCCCTCACCATTGACGTTCTTTTAGACACCGAGCCTCCAATTCCCTGAGCTTCTTCGAGGAGTTCTCCCGCCGAGGTTTTCGCTCTGGAAGCCCGCCCTGAGGAGGTGCCAGGGGTTGAGAGGAGGAGGAGAAAGAAACAGTAGCCCGTAGGGTCAGAAGCCGTCGAGCTGCCATCGAAGAATCCCAAGGCTCAGAGGAGGAGGAGCCGGGGGATTATCCCTTTAGTAACATGGATCTAATAAAGAGGTTGGTAGATGGGTGCGTCCTGCCCGAAGTCGTCCAGAGGATCGTCCGCGCTGCTCCCGAGCAATGGGTTTGGGACTCTCTAGGGTCCTTTCTCAAGGTAAATAGATTCACTTTCTTCTTCCCTTCACTCCTTCATTCAAGTAACTCCCCAGCTCTCGCATTGACCTTCTGGCTGCCCTTACAGATTGGACACCAGCTCGTTGCCAACATTAAGGCGATGAACAAGGCGAAGAAGGACGCTGCCCAAGCGGAGGAAGGTAGCCGGGCCGAGGTCGTCCACTGCCAGAAAAAGGCCACCGAGGTAGCCGATCTCCAAGAGGCGCTTGAGAGAGAGAAGCAGACCTCGACGGAACTAAAGGCTGCCTCAGAAGAGATGGTGAGGAAGGCAGAGGTTGAAGTCACCAATTTGACGGAGCAGATTCTGATCCTGGTCTCGGAAGGCAGGGTTCAAGCGGTGGAGGAGTTCAAGACTTCTGCCGAAATGAGGGATCTGAACGTCAAGTTCGGCCAAGCTGCATTCATCAAAGGATTCGAGCTCTGCCAGGAAAAGATGGCCAAGAAATTTTTCGAGCTCGATCTCAGTTTTCTAGACGAGGCATCCGAGGATGAAGTCAGGCCGTCCTCTCCTACCGCTACAGCCACCACAGATCACCTTCCAGGAGCACCGAGTTCCCCTACTCCTGATCCAGAGGTTCGAGACCTCTAACCTTGTAATTTCTCTTTCATAGTGATTTCTCTTGCACTCAAAAATTTTTGAATTAATGAAATCAGGTTCTTTCCTACAGAGGGCTTCTTCTTCTTCTTCTGCAATCTTTCTTTTCTTTCATCTCATTGTACCAACTTGAGTTGTGGTGCTCCTGTCTTCAAATGACAGTGTCCTGTCGAAGCTCTTTCCTTACCACAGGGGGTTCCTCTAAAGACGACGGTCCAAGATCTGAGAAGGAAAGTTCGTCATTTAACAAAAAAATCGAAGAAGATGGAAGATGAACTTCGCGGGCTGAGGAAGAGTCACTCAGAAGCCACAGCGAAGGCCACCCATTTCGGAACCTCCACG
>KE505886.1:74730-88856 GCA_000441515.1 Elaeis oleifera | reverse complement strand
ATATATATATATATATATATATATATATATATATATATATATATATATATATGTAGTGTGTGTGTGTGTGTGTGTGTGTGTGTGTGTGTGTGTGTGTGCAAGCATGAAAATGAAAATGAACCTTATTGAAATATTCAGTATATGTGCTACAAGTTTGGTCAGCAAAGCATTTTTGCCTTGAAATATTTTAAATCAACTTTTCAGCATTAAAGTTTATCGAGCATATTTTAGCAGGCTATCCATTAGAGTGATCAACCTGTGGATGTGCTAAAATCCAACCGACACCTCCTTACAAATATTATACCCAGTGGAGCCCAGCAATATCAGATGCATCGTATCGATTGCCTATGGTAGGAGTGTGCTGTGGTATGGTCGGCGGTAGTCCTACCGGCATCTTCTTATGAAATATTATGTCCAGTATCAGATGCATCGTATCGGCTATCCATAATAGGAGTGTACTGTGGTGTAGTCGGCAGTAGCCCAGTAGTTTTCTGTTTCGATGATTATTTACACAGCTTTATTCTTGTTTAGCATAAGGCATAACGGTTGTTTATGATATATGTATTATGAGCATCATAGCTGATTTTCTGTTTCTCCATAGTTAAATAGTTTATTCACTCACTGAGACTTTAGTCTCATTATGTTATTCTTTTTTTTTTTGACAGATTGAAGTACCATAGTTCAGCAAAGAGAGTGTCTTTATTAGCACTAGTTTTATAGAAGATTGGCCAGGATAGCTAAAGTATTAGCATCTTAAGTTGTCTATGCTTGCTTGTGAGAGTGTATATTGAGATGTATTATATGTGCTTGAGTTGTGAAACCTTGATAAATGAAATCATGGGTTATTTCAAGAGGTGATAAGTAATTTGAAGTACTTGTGTTAGTAGATTGAAAAGTTTATTGAATTAAATGTGACCAGGTTATCAGCTCAGTTATAGTTTAGTAATTTTCTTCATCCTTAGTTAAGGGTGGGGTATAGCACCGTTGTCCGATTTTAGGGGTGGGATGTTACATATTTGGTAATAGAGCAAAGGTTATAAATTTCTTGGGCATAAGCATAGCATAATTAATTGCAAATTGAGCCTAGGTTGATGATCATTTGGGATTATGATTTAAATGGTATGAGAACTTGGGTTTATAATTATTAAAGATTGTGGTGCAAGTAATATTGAAAATGGTGGTTCAATTATAAGTATTTTTTTAGATCCTAGAAGATGATATATCTTGAGTTTAAGCTAGATGGTTATCAAAAATTAATATACAATCTTTTGTGATACTATGAATTATTATGCATATCTTTGAGATAAATAAGATTATAAGTTTAACTACAGATTAAGATATAATGGTCTGAAGTATGGCAAGTTATACTAGACAGACAGAGTTACTAGTAGCTTGTGATCTCGGACACAAGATGCTAGCAGACCTCTGTTCGGCTATCATACTCTTGCTCAGTTTAGGGGAAGGATATATTAGCTAATGAGCATAAGTTGAGCAAGTATATTTAAATTATTGATAATTCTTATGATAAGTGAAACATGTGAACTTTTATATTCCCTATTTATACTAAATATTATTTATCAACTGGTGGAAGTTGGGATGGTGCTCTTATGTGGATGATGGTTGATATGACTTATGTTGATAGATAGAGAACTAAATGACAACGGTTAAGAATTGCAATGTATTGAGAGTTTCAGAATTTGTAAGATTAAGATTTATTGTTCCAAGCAAAAGAAGACAAGATGAACTTAGACGTTTAAGATATGATATTGGCAAGTATAATATAAATATTTGAAGACAAGAATGACTTCCATAAATATTTAGCATTTAGGAAGATAAATGGATCAGAGTAGTGCAGTGCAACAGAAGCATGATGGAATTATGACCTGCTGAGTATATAAAAATCTTTGATATATGATGATTAATTTTAGAAGAAGAAAATCAATTTGTATATGTTTACAACCTAGTTGGGATTCATCCTTATATATATATATGATGGTAGTCATTTCGTATCGGTAATTAAATTTCTATGATGGTGATTGTAAAGAAATGGAAGTGGTCGAGATATCCCTAAATATTATTTAGTTAAGATAATTAAAAGTTTAAGACTAATTGGATCTGTATTTGGATAGTATGTGCAATTATATGTAAATATTATGATGAGAGAGAATGAGTCTCATAAAATTGAAAGTCAATGATAATCAAGCGAAGCAAAGCAATTGAAATCATAGGAAATAGGAAAGATATGATTTATTATTGTTTAGAATAAATTTATGCATACTTGATAATTGAAATATTCTAATTTGAGTTTATTTAAGTGCTAGCTTATATTGGAAGACTCCAAGTGGTATTCATGCATTTAAGAAATAGTATAATTATGTATGCCATTATGAAAGGTTGAGTATTGGCATATTGGGGGGCAAATTCTTAAAAGTCAAGTAGATTATGAAGCTATGAATTATTAATGATTTAGACATTGAAAGCTATGAATTATTAGATTATGAAAATAACATGTGGAGAGTAAGAATCAAGCTATCATTCCTTGAAAGAAGTTGGTACATTCTGATTATGGTAACATTGTGGAGAGAAAAGTAAGAAGTCAAACAAAGGTTATAGTTTGCATGGGTATATACATAACATAATTACTTGCAAATCATGTTGCCTAGCAAATTAACTTAAAAATAGAATAAATGATCTTCGAGCGGACTTGAGAAATTTTTGAGCCAACTCAAGTCTCAGACCGCAAAAATTGGCTCTCTATTTTTCTGTGGCTGAGTCGACTCAGTTTGGTGTTGAGTCGACTCAACGTCATGCCAATCGAGTGTGCTAATTTTCAAAGCATGTCAGAGCCGACTCAAATCCATTTTGAGTCAACTCAATCTTCTCAAATAACTTTTTTACATAGGATTTGTCTCTAATTCATATCTAATTGTTCAAAATATTCTTAATTGGTTCTAATCTCACTCCAAAGGTCATTTCCATCTGCAAAAGCATTCCTAAAAAAATTTGAGAGATAATAGTATACTCTTATATTTCAATATTTAAAATTATTAAATTATTTTTAAGATAACAAATTTAATTATTTAATTATATTTTGTAGAAAGATGATATAGACAAAATCAGGACTTGATCAAGAGTAACCATCAGTAGGAGGTAAAGACATGAGTCAGGGTAGACAAGAGGAATTCATAAGAGTAGTTAATGTCATAAGACATCATATGTTATATAGTTCAAACTACTTGAATTAAAAGAAATTTATCTTATCCAGAAGAATCAGTGCAAATCTTGAGTAAAAAGAAGAAAAGAATTACATTTTTGGATTATACCATTAGTTAAGATTTTGTGCTAGAACTATGGTATGAGAAAGAGAAGATGAGATGAAAAGTAAAATTCATATCTATTCTGGAGCTAAAAGTAACCAAATTTCAAGGATAAAATTCTTTGAGGGGAGAATTGTAACACCCCGGTTCAAGAATATGGGGATTTGAAATTTACATCCATGTTTCGCATTCATTTATATATATGGCATAGCATTTTGATTATGATATGCTTGAGCATTTGGATATTAATTGATTAGTATTAATGATGCATAAATCTAGTTAATTAAGAAGGAAATAACTAAGGAACAGGATCAATAATAGTGGCATTAAAGTTAAATTTTGGTGGTTATTGAGTATAGAATATGCTGATATTGATAAGAATATCTTAAATAATAAACATAGCAGATTTTATGGTATAGACTCATAAAATTTAAAGTAAGAGGAGTAGTGAATATTAAAGAAAAAAATCATCAAGAATTTGCTTAGTGATTGCTAAGAGTTGAACTTGAATGGTGTAGAGGAAAGGATGCGGAATTGTAATATAGCATTAAAATTTTAATAGTATGAAGAGATATCATAGCATTGGGATCTTAGTAGCATGAAGAAATAGTGAAAAAATATTAGAGTATATGGTATAATTGGGATTGAATTTGCTTAGTAAGTTGAAGGAAAATTCATAGCTTATATGGAATTGAAGATGCAAAATCAATCAAAGTTAATTGGATTGAAATGAACAGATAATTAGAGATGAAATTGGAGAATTAAATCAGATGGAAATTTCATGAATTAGTATATTGGTGGCAGTCTTGTGGTGGTCTAACTCAAAGTTCAGATGAGCCGACTCAATTGCAGTAGAACAACAAAAACATGTGGGTCCGAAATGTCTTAAAATTCTGATTTTAAAAGGGACACTTAAGAGGTTAATTCAGTAGTTGTAAAGAAATAGTAAGAATTCTTCCAGCAACACCTTAGCATACGCATTTATTATTGGTTCTTTAGGAAGTTGACAAGTGGCAAGTAGGTTTTTATTTTATTTCCTACCAAGCCTATCCACCAGTTCCTTCTTTGCTGTAGTTTAATTCTCCTACTTAATCAGAAAGAGTAGAGAGGGAGAGGAGCTGGAGAACATCATGTTCTCAGTTAGAAATTATAGAGAATTCAGCAAGAAAAAGAGATATCAAATTAGAGAAGAGGGTTACTGAAATTTGTTGGCAACTGGAAAAGGAAGAAAACAATGATGATTTTAGCAAGGGTTTTGATCTCTTGAGGTAAGAATTTTAATCCTTGCATGTAATTTAAGTGGAATCCTAAATAGTTACTTTCATATTTGATATTTTGATGAATCATATTATGAGTTTAAACTTAAATTAGAAAGTAAATTCAGTAAATAGGTTGTTAAATGAGCTGAATTTAAGTTGAATTTTTAATAACAATTATAAGGCTTGATGTTCTAATGAATTGAAATACAAATCCTAAATTCAAAGGAAAGAATCAGTGCTACTGCTGGTTTTATCAAAAGCTATTTGAACTGTTTTCAGCAATTAAGTGGGAATTGATGTTAGTTGAGCTTAGAACAACATATAAAGACAGAGTACAGCTGAATTACTGAAAATTATAAAGTTTATGATGAAGTTTAGTTAATCCTAAGTAGAGCAAAACAAATAGAATAAAGTTAGAGCTAGAAGAATTAATGTTGCTATGGGTTTTATTGAATCGGTTTGAATTGTTTTAACAATTAGATGAAGATGTAATAGCTAAATTTGGGATAGATGATGAAAGTGAAAAATAGTCAATTTGCTAGAAATTCTTAAGTTATGTTGAACCTTAGTTAACCCTAAAGCAGGGCAAAACAAGATTAAGCAAAAGTAAGAACTAAAAGAGCTAAAGCTTAAGCATAACAAAGCAAAACATATAGTCTCACACTCTTATATCATGTTAGTATGGCATTAATCAGTGTGTATCAACTCTATAGGAGAAGAAGGAAGCTTTTGAAGGATGTTTGGATAAGTCAAGCATCAAGTTAGTATTATAGCCAGCTTGAGGTGGAGGTGAGTGGGTTTTCAATTTAATGGTGGTGTTTTCTCATTATATTTTGCTATATAAGAACATTGCTTCTAAAAAAGAAGTTATATTTTTGCTAATTTACAACTTATATGTATATGCAAGCATGGAAATAGAAAATGAACCTTATTGAAATGTTATTCAGTATATGTGTTACAAGTTTGGTCAGCAAAGTATTTTGACTTGAAATAGTTTCAAATCGGCTTTTCAGCATTTAAAAGTTTATCGAGCATGTTTTAGCAGGCTACCCATAGGAGTGATCAACCTGTGGGTGTGCCAAAATCTAGCTGGCATTTCTTTATGAAATATTATGCTCAGTGGGATCCAGCAGTATCAGATGCACCGTATCGACTGCCTATAGTAGGGGTGCACTATGGTACGATCGGAGGTAGCCCAACCGGCACCTCCTTGTGAAATATTATATCCAGTAGGGCCCAGTAATATCAGAGAAACCGTATCGACTGTCCATGATAGGGGTACGCTGTGGTATAGTTGGCGGTAGCTCAGCATTTTTCTATTTCGATGATCATTTATACAGCTTTATTCTTGTTTAACATACAAATTTTGAAAGTATAACGGTTGTTTATGATGCATGTATTATGAGCATCACAGTTGGTTTCCTGTTTCCATATAGTTAAATGGTTTATTTACTCACTGGGACTTTAGTCTCATTATGTTGTTCTTTTCTTTTCTTGACAGATTGAAGTACCATAGCTCAGCCTAGAGAGCATCTTTATCAGCACTAGTTTATAGAAGATGGGCCAAGATAGCTAAAGTATCAACATCTTAAGTTATCTATGCTCGCTTGTGACTGTATATTGAGATGCATTATATGTGCTTGAGTTGTGAAACCCTGGTGAACGAAATCATGGGTTTTTTTAAGAGGTGATGAGTAATTTGAGGTACTTGTATTAGTAGATTGAAAAGTTTATTGAATTAAATGCGATCAGGTTATCAACTTAGCTATAGTTTAGTAATTTCTTTCACCCTTAGTTAAGGATGGGGTGTAGCACTATCATTCAATTTTAGGGATGGGGTGTTACATCATGATTGAATCATATTTCTATATCACTAAGGTACATCAAACAAAATGTAAGATACTTTAAGGAAACATATGCTTCCACAATTGATCCTTCTGGACATGCCTTATTTCGCACATATTTTTTCAACTTATACAAGAATCTATAGATACAAAATGATAAAAATAATATAAATTACCCATAATTAGAATTATAATGGTTGTAAATTAAGTAAAAAATTAATTTTTTATAATATTATTACTGCTCAATAGGATACATCCATCGGGACTGAATTAGCCCGACAAGCAAAACCTCTCTTGAAGGTGAACCACCAAGTATACTATAATATCGAAAATGATGATGGAAAATTTTTTCAGCTTACACAAAATTAGGGCAATATCTGATTAAAGCTTCTCAAATATATCAACTTGGAGTTTTCGACAATATAATTTTTGAAAGAAAATACCCAATTCAATCAGTGCATTTGTACCTCAAGGGTAGAGAAGCCACGCATCACAATGGGTATAAGATGCTGCATCATAATATAAGAGTCATGACTCTTCATACCTGAGATATTACCGTCTTTCAAGTTCACACATCTTGAAATGTTGGAGGCAAAACTATTAGGAAGCTTTACGATTTTAACCACTCACAAAAAATTTTCTCATCTCTATGCAATATATAACTTGCAATTGGCATTAGAAATTTCTGACCATTACATGGCCCCAAGTGCAACTCATGCTATAATCTCATTCTTTCCAGGTCTAGTCATGAATTTAGATAATCCTTTATTTCTCCTTGATGTTAAGTAGTGTCCCAATAACATTATCATAAATATTCTTCTCAATGTGCATAATATCTAAGTTATGATGATATTGGAGATGTTCACAATAAAATAATTTAGAAAATATGCTTTATTTCATCCGGTTCAACTCTAATTCAGTATATTTTTGCTTGCAACTCATAGAAATTTATTGAATTTGACACTGCTAATGGCCTTTAATTATGCCAATATGTCATCTTCACTCATCACACAAGGTGGCTATTGTCCAGAAAAATAGCAACCTAAGAGGGGGGTGAATTGAGTTTTTAAAAATTTTAACTAAATTAATAATTTAAATAAGTATATGCTTCAAATTAAACTTATTTGAGTATTTGTGAAGAGTAAATAATGTGTAGTAGTGGAATAAGTAAAACTATGCAAGAATTAAAATGATACAAGTCATGCAAAGTAAGAGAGCAAAAGGTATAAGACAAACATAATAATTTATAGTGGTTCGATGTAACCTCGTACCTACATCCACTCCTCAAGAGCTCCATAAAAAATTCACTATAATCCTTTTGATTATAACATATTTATTTTACTCGAGCTCACAAACAAATCCAATTAGATTTACCGAATCACCAACCAAAATCTTATATTGATTATTTTTCAAGTTCACAATCAGCCCAATTAGTTTTATAGGCTCATCCAATTTCGAGCTTGGATAGGCCTTTACCCTAATTTTTTCTTAAAAAAACTTATAAAGAAATAAATATAATAAATAAAAATTTCAGCATAAAAGAAAAATAAAATATAAACTCTTTTAGGCATGGAGAAAGTCGGTGAAGAGTTGCTCTTTTGATGCTTGACTTCTCTTCTTTGATACGTGAGAGGATATAGAAAATATTGGAGAAGATCATTCTTTAAAAGCTCTCAAATCTATACACTAATTTCTCTCATTTCTTCTCTTTTTAATGGTATTCAGTGTTCCTCACTCAAACTGAAAGTTTTCCTCTTTAATCCTCTTAATTTTTTTTTTAAATGATTCTCTAGCTTTTAATAGGCTTGGAAGAGGTTTGAGAGTGAGTTTTGACCTTTGGAAGAGCTGAAATAGTGTTAGATCCAAAAGCTAGTCATTGAAAAAGTATAAAAATTAGTCATTATTGCTATCCCAGTGAATAGAGTCGACTTCATTTGCAGACGAGTCAGCTAGATTTGCAGGCGAGTTGGCATGGATTAAAAGTGAGATGGCTTGAGCAAGGATCCTGAAAATATAGTTTCTATCTCCTTTGAGAGAATTGGCTCGGATTGAAAGTGAGTCGACTTGAGCCTATGCTAATCTTCTTTCAACATTCCAGAGTCAACTCAAAACCTTTCAAAGTCGGCTCTAATCCTTCTAACATCATTTTTCTTCATATTTTAGCCTCCAAACTTAAATTTTTGGCCCTAATACTTCTAAATAATATTTTCTTCAAAGTGAGCCATCCAAACTTGTGAGAACTTATTTTTTTTAAGTACTTTGGCTTGGCATCTTGATAGAATTTTTTTAAAGATGATTTCTTCATTGTGAGTATCTAGAAAATTCTACATCCACTCTTGAAATACATGATTAGTATCATTTATACTCAATATTTTAGAATCATCAAAATTAATCTTAGGGTCAACAATCTTCTCCTTTTTGATGATGACAAATTTTAAGTATATGTACCATAAAACATAATGTGTTTCAATTAATTATCAATATAAATATGAAGTGAATAAGTAAACACTTGTAAACACTTCATGAATGTTACCATTATATTCAAGAGTGCATATATCCAAAATTATATTCAACATAACATACTCATTTCATATGATTTTCTCAAGCAAGCGAACGAATATCTCAAGCACAATAAATCAAGTGATCAACTCAAGCATTTCAAGCATATGATCATCTCAAGCATATGCTCAACATAATTCTCTCTTTTTTTGATAATATCAAAAAACACAAGAAAAGGATAATGTTAAATTTTTAGAATTTAACTTTCAAAATTTTTAAATCAAAATCAATCATCAAAATCATCCAAATAAATTTAATTTTAGAATTTGATTTTAGTTCTCTTTATTTTAAATCTTGGATTCAACTTTTAAATTTAGATTTTAAAACTTTTTTCCTCAAAAATTTAGATGCAAAAATACTTCTTGATTTCAATTAAAAATACTTGGGCTTTAAGGATTTACAAGAAATCAAATTTTTGAACAATATAGCTTGAAAATACTTCTCTCCTTTTTGATAATTAAAATAGATCATTCAAAATATATCACAAGAGTTGGTCTCAAATAATGTAATAGCAAGAATATAGCCACGAAAATTCAGATTTGAGACGTAGCATGTTTTCTTTTGCCAAAAGATAAAGCAATGAAATTTAAGGTATGAATAAACTATTTGATACCAACTATGCGAATCATGATACCAATTATGATCATATTCTTAAAAATTTTGCTTCATACCAATTGAAAGAAGTTTAAGTTTATTTCTTTGAGAAATGATCAATCAAAAATAATCAATTTAATTCTTCTTGATATCAAATATTTTGAGATTCAATTTAAATAGTAATTATCCAAAAAGAATTATATTTTTCTTTGATCAATATAGATTTAAAATATATCTCCTCCTTTCTAAATATAGTTGATGTATTAAAAGATTCTCAAATTTAATTACAAAATAGCTTTGAACTTCAAGAATTTAAGAAGGATAAAGCTTTTTAGAATAATAAATTTTCATAAGATAAGTTCAGTTTTTCAAAATTTATTTCTTTCTTTTCTTAAAAAGTATCAAATACTTAAATTTAAAATGATATTAATTTCTTAATTTATCTTAAAATATTTACCAAGAATGTATCAGAGCAAAATATGGTATCAGAGTAAAATAAACTTGAGATAAGCTATTCCTTTTTTTTTTGTCAAGAGATAAAGCAATGCAATGCAAAGCAAAACTAGGTTGTCTGACACTAATTATAAAAATTAATCTTCTTAATACCAATTATTATAAAAATCAAACCAAATAGTAATTATCATGATATCAATTAGAGATTTTAAAAAGAATATATTTTAAATCTATTTCTTGAAAACAATCAATTGTAGCAAAATATAAAAGTATGTTTCAAATTTAGCTTGATACTAGATTTTTTGAAATAATAATTTTTTAAAAAAACTTGATATCAATTATTTAGTTTTGAAGTGATAAAGATATATCGATTCAAATCAAACAGTTTTGATATGAGTAGATCATTCAAATTAAGAGATTTTCGATTATTCTTTAAAAAGATCATCTCATCCTTTTCATAAGAAGTATTAAGCAATTAAGTTCAGAAAAGATATTAATTTTTTGAATTTATCTCAAATGATATCTTATCAGGAATATAGCTTTGCAAAATTAGATTGAGATAGATATTCTTCTATTTTTGCTAAAAAATAGATCAACATAATGCAAGATAAACAGTTAATTATCTGATACCAATTGAATAAACTAAAGTCTTCTTTAAATATTTAGTTTTAAAGATAAATAATAGATTCTTTGAAATATTTTATTTGATATCAACTTCACAAGGTTCAAGAAGAGCATATTTTAAATTCAATTTTTGAAAACAATTAATCAGAGCAAAGTGTCAACGTTCATTAATAAATTTCTTTTTAAGATCAAAATGATTTTAATACCAATTAATTGTTAAAATTGATAATATAATCAAAACATGTGAAGTATGAATAGTTGCTCAAAATGAATTAAATGATCAAAATCATAAAAATGCTCAAATAAATCTATAGGGCAAGCAAAGTGTAATTATTTATCAATAATCTCTTTTTAAGATTAATAACGATTTCTCTTATAACATTCAAATAGTATTTTCTCTACTTGTTTTGCATAATAAATGCCAAAAAATTTAATTTTTTAATTCTTCTTCTTTTTCTTCCAAAGAATGCACATTCATTTAATTAAAAGTATACATTGTAAGAACAAATTTTTCTCTCTCTTAGTTTTATAAACAAACAAATATTCAATTAATCAAGCATAAGTATAAGCATCAAGCATATTGAATTTTCATAAAAGATCAAATTTTCATTGATTGTCAGAATCATGAATATACAAAATGATAAAAACATGAAAATATATAACATGTACGAGAACTAATTCCTATACAGATGATAGAAATAGATTGCTAGGTTCATTAAAGCTTTATGAAAGGAATCCTAGCATCCTAAATAAGTATAGGTCAGGATAATCCTAAGATATAGATCCAGGCTGACTAGAAGGAGAAGATGGTCTGATGTCTCCAGATGACTGACCTCGATCACGAACATCCTCTCTTATTGAAGTAAGTGCCTGAATTAATCTGACTGGCTTCTCTCTGACCAAAGATAGAATCTCCATTAGATCTCATCTCACCTACTATGCCTCTGAAGTATACTTCTAAAGCTCTTCACAGACTGAAGTGATGATCCTAGTGGAAACTCTCTCAACCAATGAATCCTCATCCAGTCTGTCAAGTAGACGATCTGAACATCCTAGATGACTGGTCTATAATGGAGAAGTTGTCCCTCATGCTGCTCTACTGGCTTCTCAATTTTGATATCTATGATAATGGATTTTGCTATAGGAGTCTCATCATCATTATCATTTGCTAGAGAATAAGTGCTGGCACTGATATCCTTGATATCCTCAACATCATCTAATACAATATGGATACTTATTATCTTTTGATTGTAAATTTTCAACCTTGAACTTTATATTTCCATAGAATTTTGAATAAAGTTCGGGTAGGTTAAGAGATCCAAAAAACATAGAAATTTTCAGCCCAATCTCTGGACTTGTTGTCCAATTACAAATCCATTTTGCTCCAGAAACTCAGCTTAGTCCTTCTTTCTTTCACGAAAAAGCCATTTGGAGAAGCCTTAGATTCTTGAATTTTTGGATGGGACTTCATCTTCCTTTGGATGTATTACTTTCGAGGTGCCATTGAAGAACAAGAACCACAAGAATCGATTGAAATTTGATGAGGGTTTCATTTATAAAGGGTTTGAATGAAGGTTTAGCTTGAACATATGGAATAGAAGGAGCAGAACTTCGAGTCACCTCGGGTTAAAAAGCCTCGAGTCGACTCGATTTCAAGAGTCGACTCCTTGATACAGAAAACAGTTCACAGAGTTTCAAATCCAGAAAATTTGATCAAATTGAATAGATATCAATGGAGAATTAAGTCAAGGATTAGAATGATGTTCAAATCAATTTGGTAGATCGAGAATTAATCAATTTAAGATTAAAAATCAATTAAATCAAATCAAGGAGAAATTAAGGAAACTAGATGAAAGATCTAAAATTTATGTTCGACTAGAGGGTTTCTAAATCTTTAAGGATCAAGCCAATATGCTAAGCAAATCAAAAACTTCAAACATATGATCTTTTATGAATGAATATCTTATCTTGATGTTCTTTGAATCATGCAATTTTTGCCATATTTTAATAGTTACATATCTTGTGAGAATGTCAAAAATTAATTTAAGAGTATTGCATCCAAATATTTTCATATATCATCAAGCTCATTTCAATTTAAGTTTACAAGTAATACCATGTGATGAAGGGTTTAGGAGCATGCTGAATTTAAAGTAAAACTTATGCTTATAACAATTAAAATGATACATAGAAGAGAGCATATTAATTTTGAAATTAAATCATTCAGGTCATATAGTAAGATCATTGCAAATATTAAAAAGTCACCAAAATCAATCAATTATGTTAATAATTGGCAATACATGAAAAATATTCAAATCAAGAAATCACAATAAGCATATATGCATAAATGTCAATGGATCATCAAAATCAATCAATTCAGTAAATAATTTTAGCAAATATTGATAGTGTGATGTCAAATAAGTTTAGCTTTTATCAAGTATCATCATCTATCCATTCAATCCAAGCATCCATTTCAAAATTAACTCTTTTCACGCTCTTGGATGCTTGGTATACCCACAAAATCCCTTCTTAATTTTTGGTACCCAAGCCATTTTGGGTCTAATTGAGTTAGAGTACATAATTCCTTTTGGAATCTAAATTTATTTGATCAAAATATGGCCAACTCTTTTAATATTACATTCAAAATTTTGTGGCTTATGTTATTGCACTTGAAATAAGCTATAGAGTGATTTTTAGATAAAGCCCTTGAAACATATTTTTAATAGATTTTATTTCTTATTGAGTTATAACTAATTCCAGCTTTATCGAAAATAACCTTTTGATTATTTAAAATTAATTGAAGCTTTTGTGAACTATTTATAAATTTTTCAAGCATAGACTTCAATGTTTCAATCTCTTTTCTAAGATTATCATTTTCTTGCATAAGAGATTTTCATATTTCAAAAGAATTCTTTTTCTTCAACTCATACTTTCTTTTCCTTCAAGAGTTCTTCTTTTTTCATCAATATTTTATTCTTTTCTTCAGTAAAAATATATTAGACTTTTTGAGTTCTTATTTTTGAGCCCTATCATTTTATATTCATCCATTCAATCATTAAAAGGTTTATATAATTCATCAAAGAAAATCAAAAAAATTTCAAGATATACCTCATCATCATTGGCCATGAGACACAAATTTTCCACGTTCTTTTCCTCATCCGAACTAGGGATGTCATTATCTCCCCAAATGCCTAACATTGCACTCTTTTTACTCCTTTTGGGGTTCTTCTTGAGTAGATGGCAATCTGACATGTAGTGTCCCCTCTTGTTACACTTGTTGCAAGTAACATTTTTTTAAAATTTTTCTTCTTCATTTTTTTCTTCTTCAATCCTATCTTCATGAGGAACTTTTTGAATTTTCTTATAAGTAGCACTATATCCTCATCTTCATCTTCACTCTCGTCTTCTTCATCATCTTCCTCTGACTCATCACTTTCTTCTATATTTATCATTGACTTGAAGGTGATGGCCTCTTCTTC